>CATIWF010046138.1:0-11204 GCA_949630135.1 Balakata baccata
CATTATTAGCAGCCTTTAAAGGAAATTAATCACAATTAATCCATTGTCTCCTCCATCTAGTATAAATAGGTGGTTTAGGCTTGAATTTTGAGAAGTTGATGAAGAGTATACTTTGTTGTTCTTGAATTGTTTCTTTCTTTCTTCTCCTTTTTCTCCTCAAGTGATAGAGGTTGTGGCAAAACAAAGTTCGTTGTAAGTAGGTATTATGTGTTCAATAATTACTTGGAATCTGTTATATCTTGGGAGACAAACGCCGGTTATCCTAAACATCCATGTAGGAGGCGAATTTTGTCTTAAGGAAACTGTGTGCTACACATGCCTCAAATTGGTTTTCCATTTTCTACTATTTTGAATATTGAATTAACAATTCTCCTACTCTATTTTCTTCATTGTATTTGATTTGTAACATATTGTATATATAGTTTTTAAATATTTATTTTAACATACAAATTTAAAATGGAATTCATTAAAAACTAATAATTTATGAATTTTAATTTGTGCTAAAGACATTATATAGTATATTGTTTTATTTATCTATTTGATCAATGTGTACTAATACAAATGTTTAAAAATTTAGACATAACATAATAGAAATTTAGGAAATTAATAAATAAAATAATAACAATTAGACTCGATAATTTCTTTTGATTTGGCTTGAAATTATATTTTAAATTAAATTAACTTGAATTTATGGAAATCATCTGTAGTCTATTGGTTTAAAAATTCTATAAATCTTCCAAGCAACCTAGGTTTGATTTGGCTAATATGGCGCACGAGAAATGTTGTGATTTTTGAGGGAGGAGCTGTTAATATATTTCACACACTTTGCGAAACCTTTGGAAGATGACAACAGCGTGTAACTTCTTCTGGAGCGACCCAATGTTCAATTCTTTAGCAGAAAGACATATACTCAATATGTTAAATATTGCAAGTATACCATCCAAACCTCCTAAAATATACAGTGTAACATGGCAACCTCCTCCAACAGATTGGATCAAAGCTAATACAGATGGTTCGGCTCATGAATCGCCGGGAATCTTAGGGGCAGGCGGCGTGTTTCACAATAAAAAAGGCTATGTTGTAGGAGCTTTTTCAATTCACTTGGGCAATGGTTTCACTTATGCAGCAGAGCTGATGGCAGCTATGTATGCCATAGAAAAGGCATGGGAGAAAGGGTGGCGCAACTTGTGGCTGGAGTGCGATTCGACTTTTATGGTGGGTCTTCTCAAATCAAAACGAGGGATGATTTCATGGCAATTGAGTCAGCAAGCGTCCACTTGCCTGCATTTGATGAACAATATGATCATGGTAATTACGCACATATATAGAGAGGGTAACTTCGTTGCAGACTGCCCAGCCAAGTATGGAGCTTCTGCAAAATACTAATCATTGGTGGAGCACTGGACCACAATTCATTCATTCTTTGCTTTATTTTGATTTTTGTCAGAGAGAGCATTTTCGCTTTGTATAATTACATTGGATTATTCTTTATTTTATTTTTATAATAAAACATTTGAGTCCAAATAGACGATGAAAAACGCTAAGATGGTGCTAACCTAATTAAAATCATTGAGTGCATTCCTAATTTTTAGTCTCAAATTTTTGAAAAATTGTTCTGGATAAAATAAACCTAAATCTATATAACTTAAACTTGAATATATTGATTCAAACAAAGTTTTAGATTGAATATAATGAACTCGAATATAAACCAAAAATAATAAGAACAGTTAGGATCAGGAACAACTCCACAATGGGGCAATGGGCACTTGCCCCCACACCCACTAAAAGTTTTTTTAACATCCATCTTCATTCTTAGAAATTTTTTTTTTATATATCCCCATTTAGAAAAATCAAATTTAGTTCTATATTTATATAGTAAGTTGTTAAAAAATACAAAGAAATAAATTACTTTTAGGTCTTTTTTATTTTATTTAATGTTTTATTTTTCGTTCTTACTTTTTTTTATCTTAAATCTTTATTCTTCCTCACTCACCTTTTTCTGTTTTTATCTTGCTTTTACTTTCTCAATTGTGATTTAAATTCATAACATTTATTTTACTTTATTCTTTATTTAGTATTAGAAAAAGACAAACAATGGACTAGAAGAAAATAAAAAAGATAAATTAGCAAAAAGGCAAAGTTTATTATATAGAAAATTTATATTTTATCACATGCAAGTTTAATTTTTAAATAATTTAAATTTTTTTACATGTTTTTTAATTATCTCAGCTATATCTAATATTTGAGTCATTTCATATATTTATAGGATTAGTATTCATTAGTATAAAATGTGAAAATTTGAGGATTGATATTTAGTTAATTTGGTTTATTTTCTCAAATTTAATTGTCATATTTTGACTATAGAATTTATAAATTATATTTTTTGGTATATTTTGTAAAAATAGGGTATTAAGCTCATGATCTTCCACCTTTGTTATGACTAGTTCATGATAGATACACAAATTGAGCTAATCTTAATTAATTTTTTTAATGTTAAAAAAATTTTATTGCTTACTAATGTATTTTATTACATAGTAACTTATAATTTTTCTATATCTTTATATAATTTTTAATTTATTATCTATTAAATTAAATTTTTCAACATGAAAAATTCTAGATCCGTCCTTGGATAGGATAATGATCAACCTGTTTAGAATTTAGAATTTGCATTTTAAAATGTTTGATTATAGTATGTTTAACGTTATTCTTTAACAACCCTGAATATGGATAAAAAGACAAAAGGTGTTTTTTTTTTTTTCCATCTTTCAAATTTGCATCAAAATTCAACTTTCCTATTAATTATGAGGTATCTCAATAATCAAACAAATTGACATGTAATAAACTCAAAACCCTCAAATTAATAATATAAATTTTATAAGTCAAAAGTTTTAAATTTTCTATATTCTATATTATGGAACATATTATGATATTAATTAATTTATAAATTATAAAGGTATATAATTAGATTATTATGTCCTATATTCATATTATTTATATTTATATTATTAAATATTCTTTTCAACTATAAATTAGAATAACGTTTTCTATCTTTATCTATTAGTTCTAATTATTAATAGATTCATTTATAATTTTAATGACAAGGGCTAACAATCGTTGTAACCTAAATCTAAAATGGCTTCATCCATTTTTGGAGTAAAAGTAGACTACAATTATCAAATTCAACTTGCAATCTTATATTAATTACAAGTAGAAAAAGCCATTTATATTTGACAAGTGAGAATCGGACTGGACTTGCTACACTTACAGTCCGTTTGATTCATGGATTGTTCAAACCATAAGATTAGTATTAATACTAGATTTAATTAAGCTTTAGGATTAGTTTAATTATTCCTTATTTGGTATAAATATTTTAATTCTAGTATTGGCTAGTCCAAATTTGTAATCTTATATTTGGTATGATGGTTTAAATAATGAGATAAATTAGTAAAATAAGTAAATTATTTAAATATCTTTTATCCTATATTTATTTTATTCGTTATCATTCTCAATCATTGTTATACTAATTTTGGATTTGAGTTTGAATTACCATTTTTATTGTAAGTCTTGTGTGTGTGTGTTACTAACTAGCGTTAATTTAGAGAGAAATAAACAAAAAAAAAATTTAATTATCAGTAAAGAGATATTCTGTTTATAACTAGAAATCGTTCAAAAAATTACAGTGGTTGGAAAATTATAAATGACAATGTCCAAAGTCATTTTCTTCTTTTGACACTAAACTATCATATTACATTTATTGAATTTATATATTTATCTGTGTGATTGTATTTAATATAAAAAATTAAGGAATATTCCTAAAAAAGAAAAAAAATAATAATAAGAGAAACTATAAAAAAGAAAAAGAATTTCTATAATAATCCAACTATATAATGGGTAGTTTAGGATTTATAATTTTATAATGTAGGGATTAGTAATCCCATTAGATAAGGATTACTATAGACATGAGGAGGTAGGTTTTAACTAATCCTCCTTCCATAGGTTTAGCAAGACCATAAGATTACTAAGTCAAACATTTTTTTTTTGAACCAAATATAAGATTAGTTATTAATCTTATGATTTAACTAAACTATCTCATGTACCAAATGACCCTTAATGTCAAAAAAGTGACAAGAGTTATATAAGGCAAAAGTTAAAAAAAAAAATGGTATGTGGTTTTATGTTTTTTCAATTTAATGTTTTTTTTACTAATATGTGGTTTATTCCGTTAGCAAAAGAAAAATATATATTTTCATATATAACAATGGCAAGTCCAACAAATATGGCATTGATGAGGCACTGATGTGGTGCTAATATAGGACTAGCATAATGTCCAAAAGACACTGATATGTTAGCACCATGTGGATATTATGTTAGTAATACATCAACAGTATGTTACAAAAATTCTACATTTAGCATCACATTAAATGGACTTTAATACCATCATAGGAATGTACCGTTTTTTACTATTGAATTAAACCATATGTACTTTTGTGTCAAAAAAAAAAATGTATCATAAAATTGAAAACGCACAAAACCATAAGCTAATGTTTTTGTAATTTTTATATAAATTAACTCTAAAATGACTAAAGTCATTTTGAAGTACTTTGACAATTTGTTTTTGCTCCTATGTAATCATAGAGTAACTATTAACTAAATCCTTGCACCTTATTATTAATTTCTTATACAACTAACTATTATCCATTAATATTCTGTCCACCATGCCCCCTTAATAGGTTGACAAATGGGTGGCTTAGGATAGGTATGAGTTGGGTATAAATGAGTTGAGTTGTTTGTAAGCCATTAATTCATTTATAACCCATTTAATTTATTATATGGGTATTCATACCTATTTAACCTTAACTCACCTTAATCCACTCATTAACCCATTTAATATATAAATACATATATAAAACTTATCTGAGACCTGAATTTTATTTCATTAATTTGGGACTCTAAAAGGAGGAATTTTGATACAAAATTTTACTCATCAATTTGTCTTAACATGCCTTACGTCCCAATGTACTTGGCTCACGATTTGCTTATTGGACCAAAAATCATAAATTTACGATTTTGCCTCTCTTATTAGTTTTATTCGATAACTTAGTGTCACAAGTTTATATACTACTTATTCACTTTATTTGAGTTCGTAATTAGACTATGATCGTATTGGTATTGTTTCAATGACAATATACTCAATTTTCGGTCGTATGAAATTATTTGATTTTGATTCATATACATCTATCAGTATCCTATATAGGCAAATGTGATAGTTTGAACGTATAATTATTTTTTAAAAAAAAATTTATATCGAAAGCTTCAAAACTTATTTTTTTATTAGTAAAAATAATATTTTTTTTCAACAAAAACAGTAATAAATATATATTAAATACAAAATTATATAATTTATTTTTTATTAATAAAAAATTAGAAAAAAATAATATTGCAAATTTTTATGTAAACATATAAAAAATGGTTAAAAATGATTAACATGTTAAATAATTTTTCTGAAAACTTTATAAGAAATTTAAGAAAAATTTTGAGTGAAAAAAATTAAGTTATTTTTTAATTTATATATGAGTTTAAATGGGTCACTAGTATATAAAAGACTTTTTTGTGACAGTTTTTTTGGCTTAAATGCGTCTGTTTCATGAACAGACATATAAGAAGGAGACGTATCCGATAAATGGATCTTATGCTACTGTTAAAAACAGTTGATAAGGTCAAATAAGTTTGTTTTTAAAAAAATAGACACATCTAATTTGTTTAGATGCGTCTGTTTTTAAAAAAAATAGACATATCCGATTAGATCAAATAAATTTGTTTTTACTAAAAACAGACTTATACGATAAGTCAGAAGTCTGTTTTTACTTAAAACAGATTTATCTGATTGTATCTTATAAGTTTGTTTTATAACATAACAAACTTAGTTTTTTTTTTTTAATATTTGTTAATTTTTTACAAGTGACAGATACCTGTAAATTTTCAACTACTAGCATACAATATCAAACATCTAAATTAAACTTCAGATAATACAGCTACATCTAAATTCAATTTATAACCATTATAGGCTTTCAAACATGTAAATTACACTAAATTCATCAATCAAGCATTCTAAATTCAATTACTGTAAATACAATTTCAAGCCTACAAGGCTAACAATTATTAATCAATATAAACTGAAATTCAATATTTCACAAACAATACTCATTTTGTATAAATATAATGGAATGATTAAATTTATAGAAAATTGTCATATAATATTTCCAATCTTGAAACACTTAAAAAATTAAAATTTGAATTAAATTTATATGCACTCACTAGCAAAAAAGTCGTACCACATCTCCCAAACTTCATCAATTTGTGAATTAGTATATAGTTCTTTCTTAAAAGTTGTCTACAAAACAAATAAAATACAAAATAGAAAACATTAAAAGAATTATAATGTTGTTATGAGTGTAAAGTATAATAAATTGCATATAAGTGTTAGAAATAATGTTACCGGGAGCAATTGAATATTTGTACTATGGCGGGTTACTATATCATACATATATATATGAGTATAAAGTAACCACATTCAACACTTCTATATTGATTCAGGCACTTACAAAAATACAGAAACAATAATTACAAAAGTTGGTACAATTATAAAGTGGAAGCTGAAATTCAAATGTAAATAATATATATAAAACTAATAAAATTCTTATATTGATGAAAATTTCAATATAAGGAGTTCGAAGTACTTCTTTCAGCAGTATATTGGTATAATCTATATACCCTAAAAAATAAGTTTATATATTGAAACATGTAGTCAATATAAAACAAAATTTAGAACAAAATACGAGTGCAAACATAATAACTTACATATTAATTGGTTCTTTAATAGATAATTGTCTACTAGAGTTGTTGAGAGGGTCCATAAAGTATACCTTACTCTGTGCACAGTTAATAACAATCAAAATCCAGTGTTGAATAATATTAAATTAATAAAAATGTCATGTTAAAATATAATGCAAATATTTTAATGCCAAAATTGATCTTACTTTTGAATATATGGCAGTAAAATGAAATTCTTATCTATATGTGCCTGCAAAGCTTCTAACATATAATTTTGAACCGATTTCTTGTCCTTTGTATATATATCCTATTTAAATAACTTGAACAAAGAAAATCAATCGATGCAAATGATTGGCTGCAAACTCTATATATATACAAAATAATATTAAATTAATAAAAATATCATGTTAAAATATAATGCAAATGTTTTAATGCCAAAATTGATCTTACTTTTGAATATATGGCAGTAAAATGAAATTTTTATCTATCTGTGCTTGCAAAGCTTATACCATATAATTTTGAACCGATTTCTTGTCTTTTGTACATATTCTATTTAAATAACTTGGACAAAAAAAACCAATCGATGCAGATGATTGGCTACAGACTCTATAAAGGTACCTACATATATGAAGCAGAAAACTAACATAAGTTGAAACTACATTACAATATAGCAGTTCAATATTTACTATTTTTAACTATATATTACTATAATCACTTACAACATAAAAATTTTAATAACCAAGATATCGAGCCATTACATGGAGAGGAGTTGAGAGATGTCTTCTTGGCCGATAAAAACTTCATTGTCCGTATTTTGTGGATAACAAAATAACCCTTGGGAAAGAGCAATTTGAAACATGTATCCCTCATCTAGGTCAGAAACGAAGTCATGCAAGTTGAGCATGTGGCCAGTCAAGTTTGATAAAATTCTTGATTCAATCAATGGCTTTGTAGTTGATTCTTTGGTAAAACTACTACCATTATCAAATTGTGCTATCTTTGAAGGCTGAATTATATTTGTCTATCAATTATTAATATATTATTACACTGTACTATGGAGTAAATAAAATAAATTGATAATACTATTTATTAAACAATTAGGGAGTGAGATATAGAAGTATTAATGTATACCTCTCCATGGACGACAAGATGTCGTGACCATTGAACAAAACTAACATATGCATGATCGACAGTTTCGAACTGGCTTATAGGCACAGGAGGTGGTTCTAATTCATACTCATTAAAAAGGAGATCCACAAACACCCTCAAATTATTTGGGGCCATAGAAACGCCGTGTAGTAATGCACCTGGAATGTTTGAATGAATCGTGTCCTTTGTCACTATGATTGTTTGTTCATCACAATCAATTGCAAGGTGGCACGACCCTGCTTTCTATATAATCATCCAAACCAAACATTGTGTACTATTAAGTCATACACTAAGTGTAAATGGAAATTGAATTTGCATGCAAGTAGAAAATGAATAAAAGTCATAATTTTTACTTGTGTATCTCCCACTGGAAATGATAGGCTAATAGAGTGGCAGCTACTATGCCTATGGATACCAGGTGAGGGACCCGCCTCTACTTCCACCTCAGGTACAAATTGAGAGGACTTGGTGGTAGTCTCATACTGCATCATCACCGTGGCTTTAAATTCAGCCATCTGCTGAGCAAATTCAGTTCGTAGTTGCGAACTTACTTGAGAAGCTATATTCTCCCTCAATGGAGGAAGATTTTTTTTCCTCCGAGATGGAGGTAGATTTTTTCTTTCTGATTTGTTTACCAAAAAAACTAGATAAAGTGGCCCCATGCCTACACCATGAACACACCCAGAATGTTCGAGCTTCCTAAGTGCACAAGTTAATATATCATCCTGCCCCTTTGGTACCCATACGCCCTGATTTACCTCTTCTCGTAATGACTCCTATTAAAAATAATGAATAATCAAATCCAATCTCAGCAAAATGAAAGTGTTTGATATTTAGATTTGCTTAACAATTTATACATACCATTTTTTTTGCCACCTCTCTCGTCTCTTCGACTGGAATCACATAATTTCTTTGATCTGTTTTTTTATTCTTGCTCGTACCCAGTCAAGACTTTGATCATATGATGAGGTGGCATCAGAGTGCATAGATGAGAAAGAAGCAACGAGATCTTCATCCATCCCGGCCTTTTACTGGCATAGCCCTTTCGACCCAAATAATGAGGATGGATTTCTTTCTCTTTTTTGGCTTTTGCTGCGACTTGTTTTTGCTGTTAAGATACACATAAAATATAAAGACATCAGTATCATCAAATTGCATAATACATAATAAAATGTGCTAATATAAATAAAACAATCAAATGAGATTAAATAAATTATACATTTAATAATTTGTAATCATTATTAATTGCTAATTTGTATAAAACACTATAAGATGTGCTTGAAAAAAATTTGTACCTCAAATAATTCATCTTTATGTGCTTTTTTGAATTCCTCTCAGTTATCAGTAGTTAAATAGTCATATTTTCCTAATGGAAATTATCAACCATCATTATGTATTTTCTGGTGAGACGATATTTGAAATTTTTCCACTACACTCCCACATTTTTCAATATTTTCTTCTTCACATTCAAAGTATCTTCCACAGTAAAGGCCTTCTGTAAATAAATATGGTCAATATATTATTATTATTATTATTTATATTTAAAGTCCTTATTTTGTCTTATTTACATAGTACGTAATGGATATAATGCTTAAACATCATGCGTTTTCATTTAAATTTTACTTTGATATTCTCCCATATCAATTTTTAAAGCCCTTATCAACTTTGCTCAACATTGGCACTGTGATCTTGACTTTTGAATGTGCCACAAGTCCAAGATAAGATTTTTATGCATATGCATTTGGTCCATCTCCATCCAATTCTATTGTCAACTTTCCTTCTCTTTTCTTAAGTAATTTTTTACATTTTGCACACTCTCTTTCCTTCTTCTTGCTTGTGTCATGGCCGTTATTTGCTGAAGACATAATTATCTACAAAAAAAATATAACAAAAAAACATGTTATTTTAATACAATTAAAATGCAATTAATTTGAATTAATTAACTCATAAATTTCATTTAAAAGCAATTAATTTCATAATCATCAATACCCGATCCATTCAGTTTATTTGCATCAATTAGCTTATCAATTTCATTTAAAAACAATTCATTTGATAATCATGAGTACACACTCCATTCAATTTATCAAATCGATTAACTTATCAATTTCATTTAAAAACAATTCATTTGATAATCATTAGTACGCACTCAATTCAATTTTTTTTTCATCAATTAATTTATCAATTTCATTTAAAAACAATTAATTTGACCAAATCATCATCAATTATAAACGTACCATAGCCAAACTTGAATAAATTATTTTAGATTTTCTATCCATAAGCCTTCGGTATGATCAGCACGTATGTAATTTGTATCTAAAATATTATCACCAATTGGCATAGGTAGCCCAATAGAAAAGGGTGAAGTCTCATAAAATTGATCATACTCTTCCTCGTCTACTACATTATCAATATCAACAATGCATTTTTTTACCTTGAAGAACAATTGACCAATTGCTATCTCTCGGGTCGACAATATAAAATACTTGTTTGGCTTGTGAAGCAAATATGAAAGGATTATCTTGATAATCCAATCGACTAAAATCGACCAATGTGAAACCTTGCTCATCCACTTGAATACCCCATCGGTTTTCAACCCATTTACACTTGAATAAAGGAATATTGAATTTCTTATAGTCTAGTTCCCAAATATCTTCAATTACACCATAATATGACATTGTAGAATCGATTGGGTTGGTGTCTTTGGTCCTAGCAAATTCTCTTGATGAAGCTATCAAAGTAATTCCGGCATTTTGCATTTTGCTCTTCTCATATTAACACTTAGTGTAAAATGTATATCCGTTGATGTCATATCCTTCATAAGACCGTATGCAAACCTAGGGCCATATGCTAACCATTTTATAGTATCAGTTATTTTGTCTAGCACTTCAGATAACTGACACATCATACGGTCTTTAAACCATCCAATAAAGAGTGATTGTGTTCATTTGTCAACCATATTTCACCTTTTGAAGGATTCATATGCCGTAATATGGCCATATGCTCTTCTAAGTATGAATGAACCTTAGTTAAGTGGTGCAATACAAGTAGATGTACTTTTTCATGCATTTGTGCACCAGGCAATACGACCTTAAATCCAATTGTTCCTTCACCTCTAAGCCTTCCCTCATGCCGAGACTTAGGAATTCCAATTGGTTGAATGCTTGCTAAATAGTTTTTGCAAAATTCAACACCCTCTTAAACTGAGTAACCTTCAATTATAATGC
>CATIWF010046147.1:0-40544 GCA_949630135.1 Balakata baccata
GTATAGAATGGTGAAAGGACAAGTTGCACATATTGTTATTTATGGAAAGGTTTGTAGTCAAACCACTGGCTTTTCGGTCAATTGGAAATCATGATGTGTTGCTAGATATCGCTCATGGTTTGCTTAAATTATTTGATAATTTAAGTGGCTAACATAACCGGGAACCTAATAGGTCACACGCTTTGGAGATATAAAGAATGAGCAAAATGGCTTAGGATGAGATCCAAAATATGATAAAATTATTTTGAGTCGGTTCACGATAAGATCGCGGGAAAAAATTGCTCGGGAGGTTGACGGGCCCGCGGGGGCCCGCTGGGCCTGCCCAGGCAGGCTGCTACGCATGCCAGCATGCAGCAGCTGGCCGATGGGCATAAATTGGCCTTAATGGCCATTACTATTCATGTAACTCCATTTTCTTCTCTTTTCAATTTGGATCTATTTTTCTGATTTTTTTTTATCTAAAAAACCCCAAAAGACAGAAAATAAACAAGAAAAAATTTTTGGGAGAAGAAAAATTTTTGGAGACAACAAGAAAATTAAAGAGTTTAATTTTCTTCTCATATGAACATACACCACTGCTAGCACTTTGAGGTATGTTCAAGTCATCTCCCTAGTGGTTTTATCCTCTCATCTTCGCGTGGATATTGTTAGAGACAATCCAAGATTGGATTGTTTTGATTTGCTACAACCCAACAAGGTGAGAAGTTGAAGAAAAATCAAGAAATTATAAAGGTATAAATTCTGAATTTTATTTGGTTAAATTAGTTTTAATTGGCACATATATAATCCTTTGATTCGGGTTTTAAAAATTTTTATTTTTCACTGCGTTATATATATGTGATACATGATCAAAACTCTTCAAATCTTTGGCAAGAGCTTCACGTAATCGCCTACTTTCAGGATCAGGATAAATGTATGGGAACTTCAAAGACACTAAAGCTTCAGCTACCTACAAATATCTGAAGTCTTACTCATGCAAAAAACGGAATTGATGCTTTATCACATCTTCGGTTCAAACTAACATTAGGAATTCCAGTTTTAGTAGATATGAAGGGTGTATGATGGCTTTGAACTTGCCTCTGGAGGTGGACCATAAGGGTTTTCATTTGCGTCTAACTTAACAATATCTTCAGGCGCTCTCCCAAGACTAGCTGACAAAACCTGTGCTACGACAGGGCAAGCAAAATGGATATTAGATCATCAATAGATATAAATGTTAACTGATGTAAGGATTTTGCAGTCACACATAATAACAAGTAAACTGATGTATTTCATATGTCTGCAAGGAATACTCATTATTGCAAAAATACCAATCAAAGACACAAAGCACATATCAGAGAAACACGGCACCTTTAACCAACAGGCATTAAACTAAATCTTCTACCACTATAAGCTCACACAAGCACTTCTGAAACAACATAAGAATAGTTTGTTCATTAGTATCCCTTTTCTCCAAAGCTTAGTTTGATAATTAGAAGCAAAGGAACTTCTTTATCAGAAGAACCAGTCAAACATACCATAGAAATTACAGAAATTCTCAAATGGATAAATTAATCATCAATCTCATTGGATATTATAGATGATGATTTTGAGATACCAACAGTAGCTAATGCTAATATTAAGAAGCTACTAACTGCTATAAATGAGAAATTAATTCACTTTAAAAGTGGTACTTAAACAATCTTGCAGAATAAAAAGTATCAAACATATGGTTATGCATACTTCATTGAAGGAGTAACCGTTGGTTCAATGGTAAGATTGCCATTCTGATCTGATGGTCACAGGTTTACCAGGGGTTTAAACAACAGAAACAGCTCTCTTGCAAAGCAAGGGAAAAGCTACAATTATTTGAACCTCCCTGGAGCTGGCAAGTGGCAAGCCTTAACAAATAACACATCCACAAAAAATAACAACACAACAAAAAAAAAGAATAAGAAAGGGACAGACTTTCATTTCATCATTTGAATTGACATCTATTAGTCCCTAAATGATAAAATTTTGATGCAAAATGAAACAGCTAGTTGATATTACTAAAGTTAATTGAAAACTCAAAAAGTCAAAGTTACCTCAAGTGGCAAAATAGGTTGATAAGGGGACAGTTCCCTCAAATGGGAGTGAATGAATGAATCACCAGTCAGCCTTTGTTGATCCTCATTGACGTGCTCCACAGGCACAGTGGAGGCCATGACAATGACTCTTCTTTGATTGCGCAGTTCCAATGAGCAATCAGGCTTTGGAGGAACTAAAAATTGATGAAGATTGTTGCTGGATTTGATCAAGCAGAGAGAAGCAGTGTTGCAGACATCAATCACACCCATGGTCTGCATATAAGTAAACTCTAAAAGCCAACTTCAATTTTATGCAAGTAAAAGGGAGAATATGTTATGTCAAAGCCTAGGAAACATAGAAATTACACAAACAAGTGATAATCATGTTAAAACACCCATTATTCTCCGCCACAAACTGACTATTACAAATCACAATGATACTATACTTTCAATTCAGAGTGAAGAAAATCAAATGTCTAAATAAATTCAATGGGAAGCCCAAACAGCGAAAAAATTTAATTCCTGAACCCAAATTACAAACAGCTTTTAAGAAACGGAAAAAAAATAGAAAAAGAAAAAAGATTACAGCTTTTTCTTAAATGAAACTGAGACTCCTGAAATGGTTTCTGTCCACCATTGTCAGCTCCTTGCTAAACCAAGCAGCATGCCATTGTTCTTAGGGAGGAAAAGCGAAGAAGCCAGAAGAGAGAGGAAGATCGAGGCAGAGGCAGTAGCAACGGCCACACAATGGCGCCGCGGCTACTAAAGGAATGTGGTGAAGAAACTATAGAAGGGAAAAGAGCAAGCAGTAGGAAATAGAGGGAAATTAGCACGTCTCGAAACGACAGCGTTTTTTGTGAAAATGAGACCAAAACCCATTTTGCATACAAGGCAAGTAGACTACGCATCTGCTTGCTTTTCTGTTTCATCTCCTCCTTGCCTTTCATCATCTTCTTCTTCTCTTTGTGACCCTTTATCTTGATTTAGGGTAAATATTTTCAAGTTCTTAGCCTTTTGCCTTTGGCTGCTTCTGAGATGATGATGGATGCTGTGGTTTTCAAACTCCCATCATTTAAGTTACTAAGCCCGAACGCCGCCACCAATCGAAGCCCTGCTGTCATTCGATGCGGATTAGCCAGATATGCGTCTTCTTCTTCTGCTGTCCATGCATTAGCTACCGCTGACAGAGAAGGCGACCAAGCTCTTGGTTCCCTTTCCCTTGGCCATATCACACGACCCGATTTCCCAATCCTCCACCAGGTCTTTCTTCTCTCTCTGCTTATTGAAATCCATTCTATTTATTTGATGCATTTGTTACAGATTTTTGTAGCTGCAGCATATGCAATAAGCATGGTATCATTGTGAAGTATGTGACTTTGCAGGAGGTAAATGGCAAAAAGCTGGTCTACTTAGACAATGCTGCCACTTCCCAGAAGCCTAATTCAGTATTGAAGGCTATACAGAACTATTATGAGACTTATAATTCGAATGTTCACAGAGGAATTCATTACTTAAGGTTGAACTTCTTCTTATCCTCTGTTGTTGTAACGTAATATATATTGTTTACTGAGCAACACACAAATAATTTTACAGCTTAGAGAAGCATTTATTGAATTTCACTTTTGTACTTGCCGGTAGTAAAGTAATCTTCACTGAAATATTTCTTTTTATGGATAGTGTAAAGGCAACTGATGAGTATGAGTTGGCCAGAAAAAAGGTAGCCGCTTTTATAAATGCATCCGATTCTAGAGAGATCGTTTTTACCAGGAATGCTACTGAAGCTATCAATCTGGTAGCCTACTCCTGGGGCCTTGCAAATTTGAAACCAGGAGATGAGGTGTGTTTGGCTTCACTTTACCTGTGTTTTGTTTACCTTTGGCTTCTTTGAACCCGTGTTTTGATTGCTTTCAACTTCAGTAGTTTGTTTGTTGGGGATTAGATTTAACTGCAAATTAAATCTTCTTTTGCTGGATCATATTCTGTTCTGTCAATATCTGTTTGCTAAGTCAGTTAAGTTGAAATAGTAAGGGCGGCCATGCTAGGTCACTTTTTGTGAATGTCTGGAAACTTCTACACATTTTAACATTAGCAGCTTTGAAGCTGAGGCCAGTGCGAGTCAATTTATGAGATTTCTGAGCCAAAATTAGTAAAATACTTCAGGCTTATATTTGATGTATTTTGCCTTGTTTGTTGCAGCATTTAAAATATCAACTCTAGTATTCTATACCTAATATTTTATACTGCCCTTTTTCTCCCTTCAATATGGGACAGTGGGAGGAAAATACAGGAGAAACAAAGGATAACATAGTGCCATCTTGAATTTGTTTTTGTGAACTCCAAAATATGAAGAAAAAATCTTTAGCTTTCTGTCTCATTGCACTGTTTCCTCTTTTCTGCTATTTGAATTATTCCTTCAGTTTAGCTTATTAGTTAGGCAGATGAAAGCAGAGATTTGACCTTTAAATTTCTTTTTTTTTTTTTTAATTTATATTCTAATGCTGTACTCACAAGACCATGGAGCTTTGTAACATGTACTGAAACATGAGTTTAATCACTGAGAGGCTGTCACCTTTGTATCTATACAAAGAAAAAAACAATATCCCTTAAAATTTCATTGGAAAAAGCAACAATCGTTCTTTTTATTTTTCTATCATTTTTTTTTCCTGTTCTAGCTGTGGTATCTTGCTGATGTAGCAACAGCACATAAAATCTATTTATGTTGAGGAATGCCTATCTAATTTAGAGATACCACATGGAATGGAACTTTTTATTTGTTCTCTCCTTTAAAGTTCTGCGATATGAATACTTAGTAATTTGAAGCCCAATCATGTGTGAAGGTAAAATAAAGAAAAAAATTAGAAGTATAAAGTTTTACCATGGGCAATTTAATGGCACCTTGGGTGGGAATAAAGTATATGAACCCTAAAGTATATGAATGTTAATACCTAGATCATTAGACCTTTAGAATACTATCATTTGCCTCTTTTAGAATCTCCTAGTTGAACCTTGAATACTTAACCCCTTACATAATTTTAGTTGTCTTCCAGGTTGTACTCACAATTGCTGAACATCACAGTGCCATTGTTCCTTGGCAAATTGTAGCACAGAGGACTGGTGCCCTTCTGAAGTTTGTAGATTTGAATCAAAATGAAGTTCCAGATGTACAGAAGTTGAAAGAAATGCTGTCAAGGAAGACAAAACTTGTTGTTGTTCACCACATCTCAAACGTTCTTGGTAGGGATTGTCTGTTTCAGTACCATTTCACTTTGTATGCTTTTTTCTTCTCAGTAACTCTTTGTCTGAGGAAACTGATGCATTTTTAGTGCTACAGTACATTTTCTTCTGTTTGATTGATCTTTTTTTATATATAGTTATTTTTTCTGTTTGATTTTTCTTTTTTTAGTTATTTTGTTCATGTACTATTTGAATTATCAAACATTTTTATCCATGTTACTCCTAGCAACTCAGAAATAAATCAGAATGCTAAGATTAAAAAAAAATTGGTGCCCCTCCAATCTTTGTTAGTTAAATATAGCTAGAGAGAGCAGCAACTAAATGCTTCAAGAGGATATATTGAAGAAGATTACTGTCTTTAAGTCTTTTCGCTTGTTCCTTCCATTTTACCTTTACATACAGCACTGAGAAATTTGAAATTTTTTTGGTGCCATTTAAATTCTAGGCTAATAAGGGACCTTAACTGATTACTTCAAAATTGGCTTAAGTCATACCTAGCCCCCTGAAGATATTTATTTTGCCATTTAACCCCCTACAGCGATTTTTAGTCCACTTAACCACCTAAACTCTATTTTTGGTCCACTTTGCCTCCTATCCAATTCGTAAAACCAAACATATGGCCCCTTGTTACTGACATGGCACCAGTGACCAAGTCAAATATTTTTCCTTGCCATGTCAGTATTAGAGGGCTCCATGCAAGTTTTTCGATTTGAACAGGGGGCAAAGTGGACTAAAAATGTAGTTTAGGTGATGAAGTGGATCAAAAATCGCTGCAGGAGGCTAAATGGCAAAAACAAACCTTTTTAGGGGGTTGGGTATTACTTAAGTCTTCAAAATTTTATTTCTTCATATTCTAGAGGAAAAAGACATGTCCAGTGGATCCCTTGTACTTGTCCCATTTTGCCCCTTTGATTGGTTTTTTGTCCAAATTACCCCTTATATTTTGTTTTTGTTTCACTTTGCCCCTTTAAAATTCAATTTTTTCATAATATGCCCCTTGATCGGCACGTGCATTTCACGCGCCAATGTGTTTTTCCGGCATGCCATGTCATCATATGGTGGTTAGATGTGTCGTGTTTTTGAATTTTAAGGGGCAAAGAGAACCAAAAACAAAATACAAGGGGAAACTTGGACCAAAAACCAATCAAGGGGACAAAATGGCAAAAACGAACAATTACAAAGGGCTGGGTATATCTTATGCCTATTCTAAACCATATTAATGGGCATCAGTTTAGACTAAATTTTAATTTCTTTTTCCAAAGTGAAAGCTTATATCAATTTTACCCACTAGCAATAAAGTAATAGAAAAACCAAACTACATATAAGTCCATTGAACTAACTGACCCTTGAAGTCATTCACAAATCAAAGGGAGATAATCTTGTCTTTGGAAAGGTTACTGTCAGAAACATTTGGCAAGTCATCTATACTCCTATCAAATTCAAAAAATGTTTCAATATTTTGAATTGGATTTGTCTGTCTGTTGCCTGTTTGTAACGCATTATATTTCTTTAGCTATCATTGTCTATCCCTTCCATGACTGTTCAAGACTAGAAAGAAATTGGCTCTGACATTAATTTGTGTTGTGCGATTTTATGAATTTATTTTTCTAGTGCATTTCACTGCCTGGTATCAATTTACTGAAGCAAATAGCTGATGACATGGCCCATATATGCTTTTGATGCAGCTTCTTTCCTTCCTATTGAAGACATCATCCACTGGGCACATGGTGCTGGAGCAAAAGTGCTCATAGATGCCTGTCAAAGCGTTCCACACATTGTGGTTGACGTCCAGTGTCTCAAAGCTGATTTTCTTGTTGCTTCTTCTCACAAGGTTAGGGTACTGACTTGTATACTGAAAGATAACCTGTAGACATGTACATGAAGTTAAGGAATAATCATGCTCCAGATGTGTGGGCCCACAGGGATTGGATTCTTATATGGAAAAAGTGATATCCTCTCTACGATGCCTCCATTTTTGGGTAAGTTACTACTTTTTGGTGGTTAGGGCTGGATATCCTCCCTACTGTTTAATTCTTCATCGCAAGAATGTGTTTGTGGTATGAGAATGTGCATTGACTCACCTTGATGCTGGTCTTATTTCTATAGGTGGTGGGGAAATGATATCTGATGTATTTTTAGATCATTCAACATATGCAGATCCTCCATCAAGGTTGGTGACTGTTTGCTTGATGAAATATAGTGTCTTAGAACTGAAGGAAGTTGTGATTTTGCCCTTTCCTTCTTTCTCTTGTATAAAGTGACGTGCTTTCTGTGGGATATTAAATCTTAATCAAATCCACCTATAGAGCCAAGCTAGCAATTGACAGCTAGACACCTGAATTTAGTGTAGGGGGTTAGATCGAAGTTTCTTATGGATTTAGAAAGCAGACAGAATGAAAATGAACATGTCAAATATAGAAATCTTACAAAACCCTTGGAAAAGTTTGAAGAAACCAAACTAATGCATAAACAAATTCCTTTACAATTCCCTGATCACCTTTCTAAAATGTTTATGTGCCCTTCTCATAGATATCTGCTGTCCATATGAATCTTTGTGCATGACACCTTATTATGCTCCAGCTGTTAATAAATTTCTTATATTTACATTCTGTGCATTTAAAAATTTCTTAATATTGCTAATTGATTGAAATCAATGTTATTTTAGCTGCCATAAAAATGATGCAACCAAGGCATCCCCTAGCAATTATATCCATGAAAGGCTTGGCCATGCCATGGCTCCACATGTTTTTCAACATCAGTAGTTAGTGGACCAAAAGAGGACACCGTTAGCAGTGTAGGATCAACTATATCAAAAAGAAAAAATCATTTGCGTAGAATGATCAAATTTGACGAAAGTTTTTTAGTTTTATGGTTTGGTAGATCATATTCATTTCTTATGATCAATAATCAATGTTCTTTTGCTCTTAGTTGTCAAATACTTGCTTTATGCTGCAGCCAGATAAGGGTTTAAATATAAGCTTTTCACTTGTTCTCCCTTGGAACAAAAAGAACTAGAGGAAGTTAGACAAAACAAGTCCCATCTGTTGCTCCTATTAATATTTCTAACTTCTTAGACTTCAATTAGATGGCTTTCTGTTCATGCTGGTGCTCTTGGTTGCCCGATGAAAGATATGTTGCTCAGCTCCTTTAATTTTTTGTTTTTTTTTGTTGTTCTTGCATTCTTGTGGTACCTATCCATCACTACATCTTTATTTCAGCTTCAGATGTTGCATTTACAGTTTGACCCATTTATGCAAGCTTAACTTCACCAAGATCCAAATGGCTATGAACAGTGTGATACTATTTATAGAGCCTTTTCCAAGGCAATATTTCTAGCTGTATTTTCTCCATTCTAAAGAAATTATTGATCTGACATTAGTAATTTATAACAAATGGAATTCAACTTAATTATCTATAATTTGTTGGTGACTCAAACTACTTGAAACCTGCCATTTGATTTTATTTCTTTTTTTTTTTTTTGGGTCAATGTATATGCCTTAAAAATAAATGCTTCTACAGTCTAATTTGCTTTTTATATGAATTAGATTTGAGGCGGGAACTCCTGCAATTGGAGAAGCAATTGGCTTAGGAGCAGCAATTGATTATTTATTAGGAATTGGCATGCAAAAAATTCATGACTATGAGGTGAGTTGAATTTTTCTGCATTTTTTCCTGAAAATTTTGGAGTACAATTTATTTTTCAAAAGATGAAATTGTTTCACACCATATGAATTTTGTTGACCTAAATAAGGCCAACTTTCTTGATGATCCTCTCTCTCTCTTATGTTGAGCGCCAGTCATGTACAAGTTGGTGAGGCATGACATCTGCAGAGATTATCTTGGGTCCCCTTGTCTTATAATTTGGCTGTCTGTGGCCACTGTATTTCCTTTAGTTCCAGAAGTTTATCTCCATCTTTCCTGATCCTGTATATTGGAAAACTCATGGCTGAAGATGATACAGAACAGGATTTGGTGGGGTGTGGGAAAATCTTATTAGAGCGGGGATTTTGTATTGACAATTTTGACATGCTATTATCTATCTGTCAAACAAAATATATTAACATTCCCTGCTTATTTATTGACTGATATACAGATGGAGTTGGCAAATTATTTATATGAAAGCCTCTCTTCTGTCCCCAGTGTTCGTATCTATGGCCCAAAGCCTTCGGAAGATGTTCGCTGTGTGGCTCTTTGCTCTTTCAACGTTGAGAATATTCATCCTACAGATATAGCTACTTTTCTAGACCAACAGGTACAAGGCTCCACTTTCAGTTTCTGCTCTTTATTGGGTCAACGTTACAATTGTCGAGCTATAAATGCCTTTTAAAAGGACTCTATAATTTGAGAAAAGTAACCTAGTTTTATTTTGAATGGATACTAACATGGTAAATCTCAGCATGGAGTGGCAATTAGATCAGGTCACCATTGTGCCCAACCTCTTCATCGACATTTAGGAGTAAACGCAAGTGCACGTGCTAGCCTCCATTTCTACAACACTAAAGAGGATGTGGATGGTTTCATCCAGGCTCTAAACGACACAATCAGTTTCTTCAATTCATTCAAGTAGAATAACCTTTTATTCTTCGCTAGTTACTATATGTTATGCTTGCAACCTGTACAACTGTTGCTTTTCTCTCCCTCTTCCAGAAAAGTTCTGCTTGATCAGGTTTGATAAGTGTTGTACAATAACAATATATGTAAATCAAAACCATTATTTAAACCCAGTTCAAAGATGTGCATTATCTTAGATTCAATAAAGCCTAAGACAATTCTACAAAGTGAGTAGTAATGATCTTGCAGGCTAATTCACTTCTTGTAATGGTTTTGAAGCTTTGTGTTGTTTAGTTGAACTTAACTGAGTTTGAAGTTGAAGCCTGAAAGATTTGTTGGTGTTAATCATAGTAAAAGCTGCCTTCTTCAAGAATGCATGCTGAACCAATGTACTGGCCATGAGCCTGTTGGAAGGCTACGGCTGATGACATTGTTAGGACTCTATCCCTTTTCTTTTACAATTAATGCAATCCAAGTCTACTCCAGCATGGATTGGTCTTTTGCTTTTTAGCAGTTTTTCAATCAATTTTTTTTTTTTAACAAAGAATTCGACCGAAAATTCAAACTCAAGACATCACAATCATAAATAATACAATGATAATCTTTACTAAATTTTTATAAGAATTTTTGGTCGATTCTGCAGGATAATCTGATTTTTGAGCCAATATCAAAGAAATTGTTTGAATCAATAGGATCTGAACAAGTGATTTCGATCTAATATAAATCTCATATAACCGATTTGATCAACCTCAATAAACAGGACCGAATTTATTAATTGGATTCGGTTCAATTTAATTGATCCAATTTTGCTCAGTCCTAAATCGTAAAGTTTCAGAGTGCTTGGGCCGACAAGCTATGATAATCTGCTTTACTCGCTCCTAAATAAGCGAATTTTTCTCTAACTATGTCGTTAGCCACCACAATCTCCTCTAATTTACTTGATTTTGTGGTGCACAAAGCCAACGGCTTAAAGGGTTTAGTCGATATGGTCTTGATTCTCTTCCTCCCCAATACATCCAACCTGAAGAAGAAAGATTCTATCCAACCCAAATCAGATCCCAACAGTCCATACCCGTCATTGATGTCTCAAACTGGGATGATCCACGAGTTGCAGATTTAATTTTTGAAGCTTCAAGCAAGCGGGGTTTCTTTCAGATTATTAACCATGGGTTTTTTGGGTTACAAAATGAAGAAAGAAAGAACTTTTGGAAAGGGAATTCACCTACTGATACTGTTTTTCTGCATACAAGCTTTAGTCCTTTGACTGAGAAGGTGCTGGAATGGAAAGATTTTCTTAGCTTCCATTATATCCCAGGAGATAATGAATCCCCTGCATTATGGCCTTCTGTTTACAAGTAAGGATCCAAAAATCACTTTTTCTGCATCTTTGACTGGACTAGTGGAATCAAAACTTATATGTTTGCTATCAATAATTCTTCTAAGGAAATTTTGTATTTTCCCTGGCTTTATCCAGTTCATCTCTTTAGAGCTGGTTCAAGATCAAATTTTTAGTTTTTCTAGACTGATTGTGACTGAGAAAATGATGGGCTACAGTGAATAGCAAAGTTTCTGTGATGAGATTGACTCAAATTAAAGTTCAGTTGCCAAAAAATAATAATGATAATCAGTGCAGAATTCTTTGACTGTTTACATAATTTCCCTGATTGATTTGAGTTGCCATTTTGTAGTACTAATATAAACCATCTAATCAGGGGTAAGTTGCATTTGCTTCATTAATTCATTTATGCAGGAATATCTGCATATGCATACACTGAGAAGTTGATGTTTTATTTCAGGGATCAAGTGCATGATTACATGAAATGTGCGGGACATCGACAAGGCGAAAGAATATGCATTAATGGGTTCACTAAGGATTAACGTGAACTACTATCCCCATTGTCCTAATCCTGAGTTTGCTGCTGGAATTGGCCGTCATTCTGATGTATCATCTATCACAGTGCTTCTACAAGATGACATTAGCGGGCATTATGTTCAAGGAATCGAAAAGGATGACTGGATTCCAACTCCACCCGTCAATGGAGCACTCGTAATTAATGTCGGCGATGTGCTGCAGATAATGAGCAATGATCGATATAAAAGCATGGAGCATCGTGTGGTTGCAAATGCCAGCAAGAATAGGGTCTCAGTTCCTATCTTTGTGAATCCAGGACCTGATACTCTAATTGGACCTCTAACAGAAGTGCTAGAAAGTGGAGAATTAGCCAGATATAAGCCAGTGCTCTATTCAGATTACTTCAGCTATTTCTTTAGCAAGGGTCAAGATGGCAAAAATACTCTAGACGTCGCCAGGATATAACACCGATATGCTGCATGCCCACTGCTCAGGTGCTGGGCTGGAAGGCTCTGCCTCGTGATTTCTTGTTCGCTGTAGCATTGTCTTGTATCAGCAGGCAGACAAATTATATGCACCTTGTCAACCAACTGTATGCGGCATGAAATGAAATTTCTGAAGTGGCTAAGCAAACTTGTACAAATAAGAAATTGTTAGAGACAATCACCCAGTTTCAGCTTTTAAAGCTTGAATCTTGAAATCTCCAAAAAGGAAAATAAATTATAAATTTTGCAGAATAGTGTAATACCAACTCCAAGATAGTTATACTATTTTTTATAAGCATGCATTCTCCAATTTTCTCATTCTGAAGATTCACTCACAAATTTTCCTCCGACTCTTCAATTTCTGACTAACAAGTACAATAATTCGAACCAAGATGTTTGAAATGCCAGTGTAAGATATACATGAAGATTGTTAGAATTTCTTACAATATTCTTGTATATTTTCTATATCTTGACTCCTGATATATGGCTTTATTTTAGAAAGTTTGCTCACAAATTTTAGAAAATACATGTGCATTTATCGCACCACAATGCAATAAGAAAGTAAATTTTTCCAGGTACGGAAATAAAGACTTGCTTGAAAACTGTAAATGGGTTTCCAGCATATGATCCTTGAGATGGAATCTTTGTATGTGGTGGAGTGCTTGAGATCCTCTGAAGATAATATGAGTATGCAACGCCCTATGTTTATTCAGCTAAAAGAATTGCTAAAGGATATTCTGAATGTGGTTGTTAATTTCATTCCAAGAGAAATAAGTGGGCGGATTGGCTTGCAAAGGCTTGCTTTTGACAGAGCGTGGGTATCAGCAGTTTCTCTAGTCCCCCGGATGGTCTGCAGCAACTGCTCCTTGCGGATATAGATAATTTTAGAGCTGCTTCTTAGTGTTATTTTGTTTTGGGTTCCTTCCCCACCGTGTAACCCAAAAAAAAAGGGTTAACCTTGTGTGTGAATCTCAGTATGAGGAAAGGAATAATTGTGCTTGAAGGGATATGATGCGAATAGAGCAACTACAACCAGCATCCAATGACAAATAAGAATTCTTAACAGGTTTATATTCAAAAAGTTGATAATTTCAACATCTTTTACAATGATATGACAAAACTGAACCTAACCTATTTTTGTTCTTCAGTTGTCATCAAATACATGGGAACAATTAAATATAATGATATAAGAACAAACAAATAATGAGAGCTGAATCATACACTTAAGCCATGCCTCTGCCCTTGCATTTAATGGCAGCAGTTACCAAAACATTTACCCCGACCTAATGACAAATCATAGAACAAAATTGAGATGAATTTATGAGATTGGCATTTATCATTTCTCCAAGGGAACACCTTCCTATTTACTTATTTCTCCTTTCTGGCCAGGGACTCTCCCTTGTACTCACTACCAGCAATTACCACAAAACCTGCTCCAACCTGGAAAAAATGCAATAAGGAATAAATCACGTGATTCAGACGGCGTGCTATTCAGTCCACATGCAGAAATTTAGGGTGGCGAGGAGGAGAGAGATTACTTGGCAGTCTTTCAGGCCGACCCGTTCTTGGAGCTGTACATTGCTGCAAATAACAGAAGCTTGAATTGAACAGCCGTCTCCAACAGTAACATGGTCCATGATAACTGAATTAACAACCTGACATAACAAATACAGAAATAGGAAAGCTTAAAAATGTCAATATTGTTTTGGAATTTACTAAAGATAGGCCAGTCAAATGCCAAGGTAATAACAGTGTAGGCTTTTTGGAAGCTTGGTGTTACGACAAATATTTCCCAACCAAAAACTAAAAATGGAAAAAGGTCATCATACCTTCACATTGGAACCTATCCGGCAGTGACGACCTATAACAGATCGCTTCACACTACACTTGTCACCCATTTGTGAACCTTCCCCAAGCATGCAATGAGGTCCCACCTGCAGCCACCCAACTACGCATTACAAGCCTTTTCACATTAAGCAAATGTATTACAATTTGCAACAAATTCTTGGTCCCAGAGCATCATTTGTAAAACATTTAAGAAGATTATAGGAGATTTTGTTTGTGAGATAGTAGACTTACGGTAGTTTTTAATCCATACTGTGCTGAAGGATGAATAATATTGTTGTGAGCAGAAAATGAATAGCCAGACAGATAATTTGCCTCACCTATGACCTGATTTAGAAAATTAAAAACTTCATCTGAATCAGAAAAACTCATGCTCAAGCAGAATAATAAACTATCAAAGATGGGCCTCAATTGCATAAACTCACATCTCGGTTGATATCACTGAATGCTTGAATAGAATTCAACCGTGCACAATATTTTCCATTACTCGCAATATATGCGCAGCATTTATGAATCCTTTGTACAGGAGAAGAACCATTATGACCTGATGCATAAAGTTCATGAAAACTTGGTGTAGATGCATTGGATAATATTTGATATACCAATGCTTGATTGTTCTGCAAACTAATCTTTTCATTTCCATTTTCTTCTGATTGTGGTGTCCCATTCAATAATACATTTGACCTCTGACACCCATAAACAATTTAAACACTTTAGTAACTACATAGCCGCACAAGTACCATAAAAAATGTAATAATAGAGATTAAACTAACCAGCTGGCTCCGAACAAGATAAGGCACTACATCCTCTTTTAAGCTTTGAAATTTATCCTTCTCATCTAAAACTTCTTGCAGAACAGACCTGAATGACATGAATGAAAGCATGATGATAACAGACACTGAGACACCTGAAGAAAACAAACTCTCAATCCCCAAGACAAGTTTGAAGTACAAACCTCTTGAATGCATACATATGAGCATCCACAAGATCAGAATGTATTTCCATCTAACAGCAGATGTAAAACAGAATATTAGGTAAGTAGCAAGCAAAATTTCCAAATGTATTACCATCTTATGAGTGTCTTACATTGAAATTTTTTACTCTATAGATGCACTACATTTCAAAAAAGGAATTAGTGAAAGAAATAAAAAGAAAAAGTGGTATGAGAAAAGAATGCCATTAGAAAACAATATATGTTTTGCTGGAACTTCAATGCTTCCTAATGCTAAGAGTTTCAAAAGAAAAAAAAAAATTAATACAACGAGGAAAGGGTACAATTTGATTCAGTAACTTAATTTTTCTCATTCAGCAAAGAGGATGACGGAATTATTTAGACAGATAATTGCTCTTAATTTTTCTCATTCAGCAAAGAGGATGACGGAATTATTTAGACAGATACTTGCTAACTATCACTCTACTTATTGGTGAAGCCTTAAGCATTAATTGGCCAGAACATGCAGTTATCATGTCATAAGTTTCCGTATACCCATTAGTTGTCAACTGCTGGAAAATGTTCATTAGACATAACAAGATGAGAAAAACAAGATGACCTTTTATTACCTGCCCAACTGCACGAAGGATACTCTTTTGTATTCGAATATCTTTCTCAACTTCAGCCCCTGCAAAAAACACCAAGATGAAGTAATCAACAGGTAAATTAAAACTCCAAATAACAGAACTCTAAATATCCCACCTGTCGCTATATGTAATAAAAACTGTTTTGTGGAGTCCAGCCCAATGATGTTGTATCGTCTTGGCTTCTTTATTTTGTCTTTTCCAGAGGTAGACCCTGAATCAGCAGGTCCACCAACTGGAGCAGAGCAAAGCATTGTAGTCAACACTGCATTATGCCGTCTATGAGCAGCCGCAACAGCACCCAGAGGAACATCAGAAACAAGATCACCACTCACAACCTACAGAAATATAAATTGCCAACAGTTGTAAATAAACAATTTTTGATACCCAAATGGCAAACAGCATAGAAAAACATTAAATGCTAACCAAAATGTCCTTCGCAGTCAAGTGGTGTGCAATGGCCCGGAGAGCACCAGCAGTTCCGACATCCTCAGCAACAGCAGCAACCTGCAGTGTTATATAGTATTTATCAATTCTAGTTTATTTCAATGGAAAACCAAATAAAGATGACAGGTATCTCAGCTAAAAGCAAGGTTAAAATTATTATTGCAGTCCAGCCTTATCGCACTAACAAAATGCATTATGTCAGCAGGACAAGGCAAGAAATGCCAGCTTCCATGCTTAAAGTTGACAAAAATGAAAGACTCATTATTGCATAACAATAGGAAAACCATAGTTCTTTAGGGCCTTTAGAAAGTAGCTAAAAATCCCCCAACATGTCATGTTTCAAATTAAACTGGCTTAAGTCAGCATTGTAATGAAAAAGCAAAAGAGTTGAACCTTGCTATAAAAACAAAACATCCATGTATGCTTTAAAGAAAGCTGTGAGATTTCTAAAAAAAAAAAAAATTCATGTATGCCTAAATGTGATTCATCTCAACCTAATAATCACTTTTAGAATTCCTAACAGTTTCTGCATTCGCATATTCCCATTGATTATCAGCTATTTCAGCAGAAGCAAAGAAATTAAACAATGCTACACCATAGACCGCATAATAGCATTTTCAAATAAGTACAGCCGACAATTGTTCATTACCATTTGTCACAAAAGTACAGATAAAATCAAGTGATTCATTACATTAGAACAAAATTAATTAAGTACCTCAACATGTAGACGATCAACAAAAGTACTCGATATCCAAGCACCAACACGAAGAGCTGCATCTTGCCCTTCGACCACCTATGCACAATATATACAGAGCCAAATTATAAACCTAAGAACCCAAAAACCCCATATCAAAAAATTTGCTTATATCATAAGGAGAATCAAACTTTAAATTAATTTTCATATCTGTGAATATCCCAAGATACAAAACTTCTCATCTATGCTTCTTTTCTTTCTCCTTTCTATTCCACTACTTTGTTCTCAGAAAGTAAAACAAACATAACAAGAGAATTAAACAAAAAGCACACCACAATAAGATCCTTGAGATTGGTAAGTTCCAGTCGGTCCAAAACGTAAGAAAGAAGCGGTCGGTTAGCCACCGGAAGAAGCGGTTTTGGGACCTCCTGCATTCAAAGAGAAACAAGAATAAATAGATAGCTGCAGAGAAGTTAATTGGATTTTTTCTTTTTGGCTTGGAAGATCAAAAGGGAGAAAATAAAAATGCAGAACCACCTTAGAAACCAAAGGCACCAGTTTCTTTGAAGTGCCACCGGCAAGTATTACAACTTGAAAATCCATTATATCTGAGTGAGAGAATTCTTTATTCTTCAGAAAGAAAAAGAGAGACCCAAAACGGAAAGAGGATCTTTTCCACTTTATCAAGGTACGATTTTCACAATAATGGAGATGGAGTGAAAAATACTGAAGAAAATGAAAATGAGAGAGCGGTGGACGGTCTTTTTGTTACTGTTAAAATACTGAAGAATTGCTGTTGCACTTGACTACCAATTCCACTTTTGTGGGGATGTATCCTTATGTATTGTTGTAATTATAATTTTCCTGAACATTGTCCATTGGGGATGTAGCTCAAATGGTAGAGCGCTCGCTTTGCATGCGAGAGGTACAGGGTTCGATCCCCTGCATCTCCATCTTTCCCACCGGAGCCATTTTTCATCAAAAATTGAAAATATTTATTTTTTCCTTTACTCTTTCAGCGGAAATTTTTTTATTGTGAAAAATTAATTTCGATTAAAATAAAAATGTTGTTTCTTGAATTTTTTTTAAGCCGAAAATAAAAATAGAAGTGTCGATTTTTTCTCTTTTTTAGACGAAAATTTTTAATAAAAATATATATTTGGATTGAGAAATTTTAAAATATATTGATTATGAAATCTATATATTTTAAAATTTTATCTTTTAGTTTCACTATAAAATTTATAAATTCAATTACCGTAATTCATATATATACAAGTAATTTTTAATTTTATCCTTTATTAAATATTGATAATTTATTATTAATTAAATATACATAATTAATTCCATTATATATTTGAAAATTTTAAAAATAAAATTAGTTATTTTAAGAATTAAAATTAAAAAAATAAAGTTATTATATGAATTACATCACAAAAAAAATATTTCTTTATTTATAATTTGATGCATAGTAACACTACATTATGCAAAATAATAATAAAAAAACAATTAGCTAAAATTAAAAAAAACAATTTTTATTTTTTAGGATTGAGGATAATTTTAGAATATTATTAATTTATTAGAAACAATATTTGAATAAAAAAGTATAATAATAATATTTCAACGATCAAAATTCATGATAGAAAATGAAATCCTTCAAAAATAAAGAATTTTGGATGATGAAATATTTTTCAAAATTCATAAATTTTGACTATTTTTAAGTAATCAAACAATAAATTTAATATAAATCTATAAATTATTTAAAAAATTTTATTTAAAATCCTTCCATCCTGCCATAAAAACATGAAAGGAATATTATCTTTGCACTCAATTAGTGCTCGATTAGTTGCAAATGTCACGAATCTCTTCAGCAACTCAATTCAAATATCACTATTTTTCTTTTCGATCAATACATATTTAGAAAAATTATTATTTATCTTGTATGATTTAATATAACACAATAGTACTATCCTAAAATTTAAAAATAATAGAATTTGTTCTTTCTGTTTTATTATAATCTATTAATATGTATTTTCATTATATTTTTTATTAAAAAAATATTAGATTATAGTAAAATAAAAAGAAAATATTACTACCCGAAGTTCAACATATTACTTTAGTTTTATCTATAAGTTTAATAATATATTGTAATAATACATCTAAAGTTCAACATATTGTACTAATATCATTCTGAACAAAAATATTTTTTCTGACTAATGGTAAATATCTTAAAATTTAATATAATGATTATATAATTTAACGGAGATAAAACATATAGTACAAATAGTATAATTTTCAAACTTTAAAAGATATTGATATATTATATCAAAATACATAAGATAAATAGTATTTTTTTTCTTACATATTTATATACAATTTCTCTATTGGTTCCCTCGACATATTCTCATAATTTGTCTGTATCACTTGGTTGGCTTTGAAGGATAGATTGCGAACAAGAGAGAGACTTTTGGAACAATACTATTGTGACTGAAATATTTATGTACTTTGTAATACTAGAACTATCATTTGATTGTAATTTCTATAGATAAATATGGAGATTGGTTTTATCCTCCTGCGGTATAACTAGACTTATTTTGGTCCTATTTGGTTTAACTGTTAAATGTAACTGTTGGCTGATTCATATTGGTATTTGGTAAAACTAATTGAACTACTGATGTTAAAATGTAAAATGACATATAGAGATATAATTTATATTATTCGAAATATATATTTTTATATGAAGTATAAATAAATAAAATAATTATTTCATATAATTATATGATAATAAAAATAATAAAATTTAATTAATTATAAATAAAAATTTAAGAAATATATTAATATTTATAAATAAATTTAATATTGTTTATACTTAATGTATTAAATAACATATATAGCAATTATATTTAAAAATAAATAATAGTATTATTTGTAATATTTTTATATTTTTAATTATAAATAATTTATTAATTGAAAATTTTAATTTGGAGGAAATAAGTATTTTATAATTAATAAAATATATAAGAGTAATATAGTCCAATTTAAAAATAAAATTGAATTAACTAACAGCTGATAGGAAATATAAATAATATTTTATAATTAATAAAATATATAAAGGTAATATAGTCCAATTTAAAAATAAAATTGAATCAGCTAACAGCTGATAGGAAAAATCTCTAAAATAGAGCTTTTTTTAAGCAGTAATTAATTGGATTTAGAATCAGCTCTCAAGTACTAACAGAAAGTCTTATCTAATATGTTTATTTAGCTATTGGATATTCAAAAAACTATTAGCTATTTTCAATAGTGAATCAAATACCCCATTTATCTGGGATAAGTGAAATTAGTTGGTTCTTTAAAAAAGCTTTAAGGAAGACTTAATTAGTCATAATAGAAGATTGGCTTATGATGCTGAGTTTGGAATGAAATGTTGTTTCAAAACCAGTAACCAAGTATTAAGGTGACTGTCCATAGAATTAAAAAAGCAATTTTGTTCAAATGTATGTATAGACTTAGCACTCATAATAGAATTTTTTGTATTCCTGCTAATAGGTCAAAGGGAAAGATGTATTGGATTTCACATGGATGAGAGTAAAAAAAAATTGATAGAGTTTATAATTAATTGTACAATTATTTAATTTTTAGTTATTTTTGGGAAAGAATTAGTTTCAAAGTCTATTACCTAACAAATTTTATATAGTATCAGAACTATAGTTTACGAGCAGTATACTATACTTTTACGCTTCAGGTAACTTTTTGCTGTGTTCTATACCCACAACGGGCCTGGACGTGAGAAGAAGATATTGAATCCCACATTGGTAGGAGTAAAAAAAAATTAATAGAGTTTATAATAAATTGGACAATCATCTACCATTAAACTAGTTTTTTAGAAGAGTTATACAATCATCTACCATTAAACTAGTTTTTTAGAAGAGTTAGGTACAAAGCCTATTACCTAATGAATTTTACAAGATGTGTAAGGGCTATTTTAGAATGTACCGATAGTGTTCGAAGCAGTATTAATAAGAAATATATATATATATATAGTGGTGAATTCAGAAATTTTTGAGAGTAACAAAATTATAAAGTAAAAAATTTATTAATAAAAAAATTATCATAATGCATAAAATTCTAAATTATAATTTATTGATACAATGAAAAAAGTTAAAATAAAAAACTATAATTGTTTTCGATGAGTTATCATATTTTGAATGTGATTTATAATAATATCATCGTTGCTAATATTTAAGAATAAATTTCTTACTACAAAAGTGACGTAGAATACTACAATAAATAAAAATAACTACAATACAAATATTAAAATTATAAACTAAAGACTATTATAAGTCAAAAAAATAATTAAATTCATACATACTTTATATTTAAAATATGATTGAAATATTGATAAATTAGTTTATTTAGCATTGCATATGGAAAAAAAAGTATTTTTTTCAAAAAAAAATTGTATTCTTAATATTTTTCCTTAATTTTGAAAACTATTTTTAGATAAAAACAGATAAATAGATAATTTTTTGAAAATATATTGAAAAAAAAGTTTATAAAAAACTAAAAATCAATTAAATAAAAAAAAATTGTAAAGCACGAGACATATATCTATACATTAAAAGGGGTGGAATTGGGCACTGTAGTTAGGACAGTGTTTTGACCAAACAACCCTTAGAAAAACGACGCAATTCTATTTTTCGCTTTCTCTTCTCGATGTCCAAATCTGGCCCGTAAGACTCTTTATTCTTCTTTTATCTTCTCTTCTCGCTGTCCAAGTTTGGCCCACAAAACTCAATCAACTCTCACATTTCCAATTGCAAGTTTTAAGGCTTATATAACCTTTTTTTTTCCCCTTTAATTAGTACTTACTGACCAATGCAAATAATAAATTATGTCTCTAAAAGGAAGTTGGGAATTTATTCTTAGCCAATAAGTTTTTCATTTTCTTACAACATAAAGACAGATATGTCCTTTATATAATTCATATTGATTAATAGATATTATCCATCGTTTTAAGAAAAAAAAGGATAATTTTCAGAAAATACTTTTTTTTTTGGGTCTTTACACAAACTCAGACCCTTTTTTGTCTTTATACATATTTGCTATCACATAACTCTTATCATTTTTCTTTGCATTCACTTTCTTATTCCGATCAATCCTTCATCTTTCACACAGTCTCTATCAGCCAAACTTCCATTTTACTTGCATATACTGCTCTATTCAATTTTTTTTTTTAAATAATTTTTGAAATGGATCTGTTGTTCCTAACGTTAGGACTGCTCAAGAATGGATTGAAAAAATATAGTGAATTTATTTACTCTTATAGTTATAAAATCAAGTTTGCTCTTTTTTTTTTTTTAATAGCTTTGTTTTGTATTTCTTTTTTTAGATATGCTATTATAGTCAAGCATGCTCATTTTGTTTTTTTTTTCAAATAGCTTTATTTTGTATTAATTTTTTTAGATCTGCTATTACATGTGCCAACTTGGTTTTCTTCATGCTTTATAAAATTTGCCCATGATGTAATAATTCTCCATTCTCATATATGGTTAGATCTATTTTCAAATATTTTTTTAAATAATTTTTGAAATGGATTTGTTGTTCCTTGCGTAAAAAAAAAAAATAGTTTTGTTTTGTATTTATTTTTTTAGATCTGCTATTGCATGTGTCAGCTTAGTTTTTTTTTTTTTTTTAAATTTATAGATTTTCACTTTTTATTAATGTCTCATGTTCAACTTCTCTTTTTGGATGGTTGATTTTGATGTGTAAAGTGATTGCAATGGCTTAATAAAATTTTTTAAAAAAAGAAAAACATATTTTTTGTCTTTATTTTAACCTTTTTTCCTCCAAAATTACTTTTTCTATTTAAAAAAAAAAAGACTTTTCATACATCTTTATTTTTTTTTTCCCCATGCTTGATATATTTGCTATTTGGGACGGTGGAATTGTTGCAGCATGCTCTTATAACTAATGGGCTGAACACTTAACAAATGAGCTAGAATTAATAGTTGGTGTCACAGAAATGGCCTACCAAAACATGTATGGGCTTCTTATAACTTTTTATAATAATTAAAATATTTATTTTACAAATACTGAATTTTTATCGTCGTTCCATCTAGAATTCTCTTTTACTGTCTTACATTTTGTTTCCATTGTATTAATTAACCATGTTTAGCTGTCTTGAAGTATATCGTCGATCATATTGCATGACGTGTTTGTACAGAAATCATATGGTCTTCCTTCAAAATATATCTGATAGTGTCATATGTGAATCTAATTTTGTAATCTTATCTCATAGATATCATAATTTTGCAGAATTCTTATCTCTTTGTAACTAAAAAGAAAATTTTTAGTTCAATTAGTTTCATATAATTCCTTTTGGTTCAAAAGTTTCTGTGTAGGTAGTCAAGCTATAATTTCTATAAATAGCAGCCCTTGGCAGTCATTTTTTTTGCATTCCCTGATTGTGTTTTCATATTCCCTTTATCTCTAAAGGTTAGATAGTGTTCACTGGTCATTTTTATAAAATTGATATATAGATTTCATCGTTGATCTCAGCTGGATAGAACAAGCCATTTTACTCCCTTGCATGAATCTGTTTTTTCTAATACTTTTATATTATTTTACATCTATTTTTCTGCTATAGCACATGAAATATTGTTTGCTCCATCTTCCTCTTTTGCTCCCAAATGAAATTTTTGTTGAGTACTTAGAGATAGAGTCATACTTCTACTTTCCCTTTGAGCCACACTTTTGCATATCCATCTGTTATCTCTCATTGTTGGTTGTATTTGTCTTCATCTTTTAGATACATATTATTATAGCTTGCTACTATTATTCTATCAATTTCATTTCATATTATGTGACGTTTGAGGCTTTTTTAAGTTATATAGGTATGCCAGCAACCTATGAAATCCTTGCAAACGATGGTATGTATACATGTAATGTTTATTATGGGTAGGATAATGATGATGGACATAGGTATATATGGTATTCAGTCGGTGTTAATTAGTACTAACAGTTCAGAGGAAGCTAAAAATGTGGCAATAGTTACTGCAATTGATCACCTGAAGACTTTTTATGTTCTTGATATTATTGATTATAATCACAGGGATATGGTAATATATGATTTAAACTGTGATATTTTGAACTCAACTTATGAACTGTTAGCAAATGATCATCTCTCTTCTAAAAAATTTGGCAAAGTATTGAAAGCTTTGAAGAAGATGAAGGCTGCAATCCAAAATGTCATGCACTTAATATAACAATCTAATATGTTGTACTTGAAGTGTTGCTTTTTTGTTTTTACAGCAAGTATTGTAGTTTCTTTTTGTTTATCTATCTCAAACTCTACTGTAATTATGTTCTAATGTTATGGCATTTTATGTATCTTAAGTTATTTGATCTTTTAATGTTACAATGCCAATATAAATAAGACGTCTGTTTTGGACTGTATCAATACAAAGAATATCACTAATTATATTGTTTTTATTTTCTTCATCCTTTAACAAATAATAGTTGTTTTTCAATATATTTGAAGAGCAATTTACCTAAAAGAGCAAAAATTAATTTGTTTGTGAGTAGACTATTTGAGTTTCTTTGTTAAAATACAATCAAACGAAAATATTGAGTAAAAATTATATTAATGGGTTTTTGATCTATTCAAAAATATACACAATTATGTCCATTAAACAATATGCAAAAATACAATTAATCAGTTTTATCATATAATATTTAAAAAAAAATTATATACCTTGACCCTAGATCCAAGTAACGCAAAACTATGATCTTTGTTTGTATATTGATTATATACTTATTAATACATACTATTGCAACTAAATGCAATTAATACAAATATACAATTATAAGTAAATGACAATTTTCATCTATAATAGCTTCTCCGATAGGGCAAACATCATTTTTCTTAAACGTCAAATACGAATTAGAAAAAATTTAATAATATTTGAAACAATATAATGTCAATAACTTATTGTATAGTTTTTATATTATTTTATTTATATTATTATTTATTTATTAAGTTTTCAAATTCTAATTGCAATATATTTTTCTTGCAGTTTAAGATCCAATTTCTTTATTTTCGTCATTTAATTTACAATTTCAACATTGGCTTTGCGCACATATGTTATGTGTATACCCTAATGCATTCACTACTTTTTATATATTAATTATTATACCATATATTTTACATTCATAATAAATAAATATTCAAGTTGTTAATTATATTATGAATGCTGTAGTTAAATATACTATGAAATATACGATCCTTTAATTATCTACAGAGAATTTATTATCAAGGTGTTGATAATAATGAATTAAATATCTCTAGTAAAAAATAATTTTAAAAATGTTCATAACCAGTATAGGATAATGAATTGGACATTCATTGAACCTCTAGGTTATCACATGGTTTATTTTGAGGAATAATCTCATTCACCATGATATAATGATATCTAAATAAATCAGTGGATTCTTAAAAAGTTAAAGGTATCGAACAATGACGCCTAATAATAACTGCACAGATAATACTAGATGTCAACAGTTATTATCTTGGTCATAATATATGAGTCTTATGTGACTCGAAATCATTTGACTTGAGGTGTCAAGACTATCCTTTTATAGGTAGCTGTGGATGTACTCTTGCCTTGTACTTGGCTATCTGCGCTTGATAATCCGGCTCGTAGTCACCACAGTTAGTCATGTAGTGAGACATGAAATTACCAATAGTAGGATTCGTTACCTTGTAGCACCAAGATAAGATCCTAATGGAGTTGATATTTTGGTTCTGATAAAATAAATTCATGGTCAGGAGAAATATGACTTATTCAATGTAAAATTGAATTATTAATTAGATTAATAATGATAAGTCTTATTTTAATCAGAATACAAATTATCACTCATTAGTATATTGACTAATAGGGTTTGACATGTTGTGACCCTAATCAATATCGGGATCATAACGAGATGACTTAATATTATAATTTATAGATCAAAATAATATTTGTGATTTTATCGGTAATTAAAAGTAGAATTCCGGAAGGATATTTAATATATCCAGGTATACAATGAATTTGGAAATTGTGTCTGGTATAATATTAAAGTGTTAATATTATATTTTCGTTCTGATAAAATTATTGACATTATAAGTCACACTAAATACATTATTAGTCTAGTTTATATAAAGATGTGAGGAATAATTTAATTGACAATTAAATTAGAAATGATCACTTATATTTTTAGTTAAAATTAATGTTGATTAATTTTAAATATTTCTCCTATTTATAATTTTAATTAAAGGTTTAATTAAAATTATAATAATTTAATTAAGTTGTTAATTATATTAATTATAGTGATATATTAAAGTAATTACCACATAATTATAAAAAAGAAAATTGATTCTATGATTAATGGTGATAGTTAGAAATGAATCATAGAATTATTACACTATTATTATATCATAAATCAAAATTAAAAAAAAAAAAAGGAAAGTCAATTTTTCTTTTTCTACCGATCTATCAACCTCATTCAATGAGATTTGAATTGGTTTTGGCCTTTGGCCATTTCTTTTCTTAATCACATTCTTTTTCTTTCCTTTCTTCTTAATCTTTTTACGAAAGTTTAAAAAAAAAATTTCGTCTGGTTCAAAAACTTTTTTCTCAAGCAAAAATTATTTTTATTCTTAAAAATTTTCTTTTTCTCATATGGTATAAGTATTGAAAGAGAATATTGAGAAAAAAACTCCTAAAGTGTTAGTAGCTTATAAATTTGTCAGAAGAAGAAATTTGTAATCATACATCTGGAACTAACAAAAAAGAGTTTCATCAATACAAATGAAGTTTTTGGTCTTCTTACTTCATTTGCACCTTGGTAAGAAAAGGTTTATCTTAATCCTTTTATTTTTCCATTTTATTCTTTAAATAATTGGATGATTTTGGTAAAATGGATTTTATCCATAAAGGTTAACAAAATATATTTTGATAAAAGTTATGGATAAAAGCTCGAAGTTAACATGAAAAGTGTGTTTTCATGTCATGCAATATTTGATTGCATGTTTCGGTAAAATTAAAAATTTTTAAAATCTATAATTTTAACCGAGATCTAAAGCTCTCTTCAATACAAAATAAATTTTCCCCTGCCAGCACAATATACATCACGATATTTTAGAGGTACGTTTATTTAAATAGCAATATATCATACATTATTTTATACAACAGTATATTTTATTAACATTTCACTAGAAATGCGATAAATAACTTAAAAATTTATGACAATTTATTTTAATTTTATTCTTCATATTCATTTCGCATTTATTTTTCAATATTTATAAACAATATTATATTAATTAATTTCATTATCGAGTAATGTTTATATTTGAAATTAATGGTGTAATCATGACAGTTATTTTTTCAAAAGAAAAGCTTCTTCAATAGCCTATGAAGCGAGGTAGATTTATTGCATCCGTTAATTATTCTACAAAAAATGTTTCGGATATATTCCATATTTCAAATGTTTCGTGCGATCAATTACACCACTAGAGTACCTGTTCTTAACATTTTATTAACATATATCTTACCATTCCAACATGTATCTTTTTTTAAAAAACATGTTAGAAAAATACATGTCAAAATCCGATTTAGGTGTGCCCAACAATGAATGCCCTCATTGTGGGACATTATATTGGATTGATAAATGCTCAAAAAAAAAACTCACTATAAGAGATACATCTGTTTATACTATTTGTTGTAGACAAGAAAAAATAAAATTGCCATTATTAAAAGAAACTCTTGATTTTTTAGATAAATTATTAAATAATAATGATTGCCCTTCTTCTAAAAAATTTAAACAGAACATAAGATTTTATATTTCCATGTTTGCTTTTACTTCAACGGTTGGAAAAATTGATTATGAAATCAATAAAAAATAAGGTCCTTATGTCTTTAGAATATATGGTCAAAATTACCATCTTATGGGTTCTTTACTACCTCTTGATAATGAAAAACCTAAATTTACATAATTATATGTGTATGACAGAGAAAATAAAATGTGCAATAGAATCAACTTTTTACTTGATAATGACAAAAATATGTCGATTGATGAAACAATTATTGATGACTTGATAAAAATGTTTGATACATTTAATGAACTAACAAAATTATTTAGACTTGTTAGAGATACGTTTAGAAATGTCAATTCATTGCTAGTAAAATTAAAAATTATGGGAAAAAGAGACAAATACGGCATGTTCTGAAATAGCTAGTTTAATAATTAGAGATTTTGGTTTATATGATAAAAATAGAGATATTATTGTGGAACATAAATCTAGTAATTTAAAACGTATAAGCATTTTACACCCTATCATGATAATACTTCAATATCCAATTTTATTTCCTTATGGAGAATATGGATATGGAATAGATATTGAATATGTATTTCCTACTAATATTAAAAAATGCTCTAAGAAATGCATTACTATGTAAGAATATTATATTTTTAGATTACAACAACGCAATTTTAAAGGTAAAACCTTATTAAGATGAGATAAGTTATTTCAACAATATGTTGTACATGCATTTTCATGTATTGAAAAAGAAAAATTAGATTTTGTTTGTCGTAATCAAAAGGAATTGCATTTAGAACTTTACATGGATATCCGAAATATTGTTTTACATGGTGATACAAATACAAATAATATATGAAAATCTTTGATATTGTTGCCTTGTCATCAGTATATATTAGAATATTATCATGATGTTATAACAATTTGTAAATTTTATAGTCATTCTGATTTTTGTTATAACTTTTACTTGCAATCCTTTATGGTCATAAATACAACATATACTTAATAATATTTCTAGTCAAAAACCTGAAAATGAACCTAATATTATTAGTCGTATATTTAAAGTTAAAGTAAGTTATATGATCGATGACATTAAAAAATACAGGCATTTTGGCACAATTATGGCTTTACAATATACAATTGAATTTCAAAATTTGGTCTACTTCATATTCATTACTTAGTATGGTTGCACAAAGATGATAAAACCTGTCACATCATCTGACATAGATTTATTGATTTCAGCTGAAGTGACTTCCAAGGAAAGTGAATCTAAAGCACATCATATTGTTTCAAAATTCATAGTGCATGGTCCATGTGGCCCCCTAAATCCATCATCACCATGCATAAAAAATAACAAATGCTCAAAATATTTTCCAAAAAAATTCCAAACAAAAATGATTATTAATGAAAATAGTTTTGCAATTTATAAATATCGAGATAATGGTGATCATATATTTAAAAATAATAGAAATCGACAACCACTTTGTTGTCCCTTACAATAAAGAGTTAATTTGTAAATATAAAGCATATATTTGTATTGAATATTATTGTAAATCAGCTATGATAAAATATTTATTTAAATATATAAATAAGGGATTAGATAGAATTCGAGTTGTTATTGAAAATTATAGCCTCTTAATGGAATCCTCTAACACTGATGAACCTCTGACAATTGATGAAATTAAAATATTTTTGGATTGCCGTTATCTTTCACTATGTGAATCTACTTGGAAAATTTTTGAATTTCCAATAAATCATAGAGAACCAGCTGTTAAAAAATTAGTTATACACTTACAATATATAAATTCAATTTTATTTGAACCTTCAAGAGATATTGGATATATTGCTAATAATTACTATTTCAATCAAACTATGTTCACTGAATGAATGTATACTAATAGCCAATATGAGGATGCACGTTCTCTTACATATGTTGAATTTCCTTCTAAATGGTTTTGGCAAAATAGAAATAAAATATGAACTAGACGTAAGAAAGGACATTACATAGGAAGAATAACTTATGTTCATCTAAATTTCAGGTGAACTTTATTATTTAAGGTTGTTACTAAATATTATTAAGGGCCCTATAAAATTTGAAGAAATTTTTACTTTGAATGGTGTCATCAATCCTACATTTCAAGTTGCATGTAGCGCATACGGCTTGCTTGAAAATGATAAATAATTGATTAGTGCAATGGAAGAAGCTATTATATGAGCATCATCTTTTCAACTTCGATATTTATTTACAATTCTTATATTATTTTGTGAAGTTAATCAACCAAATAAACTTTTTTTACTATTTTGGAAATACTTTTACAATGTTATTAAATGGAAATTACAAAAAACCCTTGATATTTCTTCAAATAAGATACCATAAATTTATCTAAAAAATTGTGTCCTACTTGAAATCGAAAATTTTTTTAACTGTAATTCATATTCAATAGCTGATTATGATTTACTTTTACCTGATAAATCTTTCATTGGTGACAATATTAACATATTACTAGTTGAAGAAATGAGATATGATATTATGCATTTAAAGAACAAGCACGATTATATGGTTAAAACTTTAAATTTTGAACAACAAATTACATACAATGATGTTGTATATGTTGTTGGCAATAACACATGAGAGTTGTTTTTCATATATGGTCATGGAGGAATAGGTAAAACTTATCTATATAAAGTAATAATATCACGATTGTTTTAGTTGTATATTCATCTGGCATAGTAGCACTTTTCATTATCTAGTGGTAGAATAACACATTCAATATTTAAAATATCAATCAATTTAATTGAATATTCAACCTGTGAAATTAAAAAATGAACTCAGTTAGCTAAACTAATATAACAAACTTCTTTAATTATTTAGGATGAAGCCTCGATAAGCCACCGATATTATTTTGAAGCAATAGTTAGATCACTTAGGGATATTTTAGGCAATGTATATGATAAAAGTGATGACAAACCTTTTTATGGTAAAGTAATATTACTAGGAGGTGATTTTAAACAAATTTTACCTGTTATTGTTAATGGTAACAAGAAAAATATTATTAATGCATCACTGACTAGATCACTTTTATAGAAATTTTTTAAAGTTTACAAGCTTAAAAATAATGTGTTTGTCTATGCTTTCAAGTAGCTCAGAATATATGGTAGATCTTTCTACATTTGTTGAATGGATTTTATCAATTGGCGATGGAAAAGCGTCGGTTAAACAAATAAGTGATGTTGACGATGAAGCTAATTGGATCCAAATCCCTTACAACATTCTTATTAAAAATTATAATGATCCAATAAATCAAATTATTGAGGAAACATATCATTCATTCCTAACTAGATATATTGACTCTTAATATATAAAGGAACGAGCAATTATAATACCTACAAATAAAATTGTAGATGTAATTAATGAAAAAATGCTTAATTTATTACCAAATGAAGAATATATATATTATAGCTTTAATTCTATATGTAAAAAATCTTCTAATATCACTGAGTTAGAGATTCTATATCCGATAAAATTTTTAAATTTTTTAAATTTTAATGGTTTTCTCTAACACGAATTGAAATTAAAAAAAAATTCCAATTATATTGCTCCGTAACATTAATCTAAGCATTGGTTTATGTAATGGTACACGATTACTCATAACCAATCTATGAAAAAAAGTAATTGAAGTTCAAATACTTATAAGTTTGCATTACGGTGAAAAAGTATATATTCCTTGCATAGTTCTTCTAATAAATGAAGGAAAATGACTTTTTATATTAAAAAGAAGACAATTCCCAATAAGAATATGTTAGTGCATGACTATTAATAAGAGTTATGGTCAAATATTAAAACAAGTTGGCCTTTATTTGCATGATCCTATATTTTCTCATGGTCAATTATATGTTGCACTTTTTAGAGATACATCATATGAAGATTTTCGAGTACTTATAAATAATAAAAATTGTTTTGATAACACTAATTTTTTCAATTACACAAAAATATATTATTTTTTCAGAAATATTTTCTGACGTTTCAAATTGTTTACTGTGCTTTATCTAATTCTTTATTGTAAATTTATTAGAAGAATAGTTTAAAATATATGAAAATATTATAGTATATTACAATTGTTAATTATATGTTTTTTTCTAATTCATTTATTATTAATACTTTAAAAATGATCAAATTAGCTGTATAAAATTATACACCAATATCTAAGCTTAATGGCCACAACAAAAACATTCGTATCAAAGTTCACACCACCTGCGTTTGGAATTTTATAAACATTTATAGTCTTGTGAATTATTCAGCCTTAAATTTCTCATATTTGATAAAAATGTATGTTTTTTTATATTTATATATTAGGTTCTCTTTTATAATATTATATGTAATTTACAAACATTTCTAAAAGTTTTTTCACCTTTATCGATACTAAATATTGTTTGTTAACTTTAGGGCAATACAATGCAAGGTATCATTTCCAAACAACGTGCAAACTACTTCAGGCCATTACTAACAGAAGGAAAAAAATTTCATATTTTGGGATATATTGTCATCACTTTACAAGCAAATTACAAAATTAGTTGCCACTTGTTTCGTATTAAACTACCAAAAAATGCATTTATCAAAGTTTTGGATGACAATGATCTATCTATTCCATTTGATAGATTTGACTACATTGATTTTGAAGATGTAAAAGGCAGAGGAGATAAAACATATTTGCTAGGTACATATTTATACATTTTTTATTATTTTCTTCTGTTTTAAAAAATATATAACTACATTCTATTTATATTTTATTTAGATGTCATCAGACAAGTTATTTTAATTGGAGGTATCGAAGAAGTAAATGTACTTGCTAGAATTAAAAAATGAACAGTATGAGTATCTTTATTTATAAAAGCGTGTATATGTTATTATATATTTTGCATTTTTTCATCATTGAAGTATATATTAATACAGTTCGGAAAATCTGGATATTACTTTGTGGGATAAAATTGCAAATGATTTTCTAAATGCTAAGATTTTTTCTGAGGAGGCACATGGTGCTGTTATTGTTGCATTTGTATCAATAATTACACGAAAATATTCAGGTATCTAAATATATTTGCATTCAATTATTATATAATAGTAATTACATTTGTCACTTATATTTCATTTTAATACATATCTTATTTTAAAAACAACGTTACTCATAAAATAATTTTGATTCATAATTTATTTTATTCTTAAATTACATTTGTTCTTGTATAGTTTTTACATTTTTTTTATTGGTTATAGATGCAGCATCAGTTAATAGCTCTGCTGGTATAAATTTTTTTTTTTTTTTGGTTATAGATGCAGTATCAATTAATAGCTCTGCTGGTATAAAAATTTACATCAATTTTGAAATACCAAAAGTTAATATTTTAAGACAAATGTATGATTATATTCAGTTTATAAAATATAACCATTTGTAATATCAGATTTTCAGACCCAATTGATAAAATTGTTCGCCTCCAAGTTGAGAAGCAACCTATACAAGGTATTGAGTTGGAAAGAAATATAAACATAAATACAATATTTGAATTAATGGCTCTAGATGTTCACATAGATAAGGTAATTATTACGTTTAATATGATCGTGATCCATAATGATATAGTTAAACTTGTATGTTAAGTATCATCTTGCATCTTAATTGTTTGTATATATTATGTATAAGACATTAAATATACATGTCAAGTTATTATTTGTTGCGCTGATCTATCTACGGATTGGTGGTATAAAACATATCCTAAATATAAAAGTAGTTTTCAAAGTTACAATGAACAAACATAATGCAACTGTTGCGGTGTACTTAAAGAACCACTTGCCTACTGGTGTATTACAATTTCTCTCTCTATGTATTGATCATGTATTATTCCAAATAACAAATTTTCCTCTTCTCAGGGACAACCTAAATGCTATAGTCGAAGATTTGATTGGAGGTGCAATATTTATTACATTTGGTAGATAGGTGGCAGAATTAGTTGATCTATCTGCTAATAATTTGATCCATAGTTCAAAAGAAAAATACACTCTTCTACCGCTTATAACAAAAATTTATGGAATGGAATACATTTTTCAAGTTATTATTAGTAATCGTATTAAATATCCTTATAATTTGATTTTTAAGGTCAAGCATATCTTTAAGGATAAAAACCAATCAGTTTTGAGAGCCAAACAAATCGGAAAAGTATCTTCTCCATGCACTGTGTTGATAAAAAATCATTTTACAATAAAACATCAAATGCTGTCCGTTGATCATAAAAGTATTGTGTTGAATACTCAACACGCTCCGAATTCAAATGTCCTTGATAATAATGATCAGGTTGAAGAACTGACGGACAGTTGATCATAAAAGTATTGTGTTGAATACTTAACATGCTTCGAATTCAAATGCCATTGATAATAATGATCAAGTTGAAGAACAGACAAATCACCTGTTAAAAAAATATATATTAGGTAAAAAAAAAATGTCTTCCGTATAATATAACATATTTTATGTGATATATAAAAATAAACATGCATATAATTAAATATATATTGTGTTTCTGGTCAAAGCATCATTTATTAGAAAAGCAAAAGGTTGGTTGATTGCAAATTTACATATGGAACAGGTATAAACATACAAAGTACATATGTTTTTAATTCAAATAATTAATAAACTAAATTAATTAATTATAATATTTCAGATTTGCTAATACTTGGCCGCACTAACAATTCCAGCTATCCGATTTTCTATTTATACTTTTTTTTTTTTACACAAATTTATCAACATTTTTATGTTATGTAAAACTTATTTACAGTAGCATAGTATCATATGTAATTATGCTTCTAACTATAAATAAAATATACAAAATATCAACAAAAGATATTTAAGTATTGCATAATAATTAATAATTATCGCATTTTATTGTTCACATTTTATCTCCTGACAACGTAACGGGAGAGTTACTTACTAATGTTAAATATTTAGAAATATAATTTTACATATTTATGTTTTTTAGTATTATATATGAAAAGAAACCTCTAAAATTCTTTTTCTCATATATATATATATATATAGACTCGACACATGATTTATAACCTAAATCCGATGCAATCTCTTCAAGAATTTCCTCATGTCCAAAGCAAGAAACAAATAAAAAAATATAAATTAAAATACTAACCTCAATACATTATAATACTTTTACAACATCTCAATTTTCAAATAACGCCAACCCATCAACTGGCCGAGAAGATAGTTCTTGAAATTCTGTTCTTTTTTTACTTTTTCACTCCTCTAATAATTATTAACCAATGAAAATAAGTTATTTTAATCGGAAAATAGAACCCATTTTGCCCTCTACGACTAATGCTTGCCCCAACATGTCGCTTTATCTTTTTATCGTAAATGCCAATCAAATCACATGTTACCCTTCTCATTTTGTCTGCTACAAAAACGACATGCATGCGCACGTTAGCACCAGGTTTGCAGTTTCGTCTAATGTGAACCAACGTAGCCGCTCAAGTTAGTCAATAATGAGCCTTCCCATCAATTTTAGCATTCAACAGTCACACAGGCGGCGCGTCGAATCATCTCCGGCAGATCAGGACCTCTGCTCCACTCTCCACGGGCACAATCGTAAACCAATACTAATCCTTCCCTTAATCCTCTGAAGTTTCTTCCGCTTCTCCTTAATAAATCATCAATACACCCAGCTACTTGAACTAACACCACCTTGTCCTCCACTCCTACGCAGCTGAACCTCACCGTACTGTCTAATCTAACTTGAGCTGGTAGCGGCGGACTTTTTATTCTACACCACACTCCAAATCCACTGCCGCCAGTGTTGTGTCTATGAGCGTCGAATCGCCAAAATGATAGCTCCACCGCGTGGCTTGCTAAAATGTACACATACCCAGCAGCTGAGCAAGCTGCCACTACACACCCACCACCTGGAACCGCTCGGCTTCTCAACCAGGCGCGTGCCTCCACGTCGTACAAGTCCATTGAACTAGCATACACGTGAGCTTCTGCCCCAGTTGCGGCGGCGCGTGATAATTCAATTCCCGTCACTGCACCAATTTTAAGTCCTCCGATCACATAAAACACACCATCAACCGCTGCCCCGATGCACCCGAATCTCTTCCTGGGAGATTGCGCGACCACGGTCCATGAATCGGTATCTGGGTCATACTCCTCGACCGCCGCTGCAGCCCGTGAACCACCACCGGCGACATAAATTTTGCCGGAGACTACTGCGCTGGCGAATTTCTTCCTGGGAAAAGTGATAGAAGACCTAGGAGAAACAGTGCCGCTCCAAGTATCATAGCACAAAACGAACCCATTACGGGTAATAATGTAAATTCTGGGTCCAATCGCGGACAATCGAGAATGGGAAATATTATCCAGTGAAGTAGAAGCAATCTTCCAAAACCCATGAATGTTATTGTCTTGAAAACGGAGAGAGGCAGCGAAGAGGCCGGAATCAGAAGCCGAGAAGGCGAAGATAGTGGGGTGGATGAGGTTGTGAAGACGGCGGAGAGAGAGGAAAGAAGGGGAACGGAGGAGAGAAGACCAGCGGCGGCAGACGAGGGAAAGAGAAGAGAGGGAAGAGGAAGGGACCCTTGAAAGGCATTCTAAGAGGAGATCATCAGGAAGAGAAGAGAGAGAGGGGATGATGAAGGAAGAGATAGAGAGATTGGTAGGAAGAGGATTTGGCGAAAGAGATTTGGTGGTGTCTTGTGGATTGGGGAAGCAGGATTTCATTAGCCATGAAAAATGGCGAGAGTTGCAGCTCTCAGACATTTGGACTCGTACACTCACTGATACTGTTGCCAGTGATGAAGAAGAAGAAAAAGGGGAGAGAGATTTTAAGGGCGAAGGATTTATTTATTTATTTAAATAATTCTGATTGAATTCAGGTGGCGATGGAGGAAATTGAATCGCATAGGGATAGTACAAAATTAATTAATAGTCATAGGTTGCTTCCCGTTATTAAATTTGGTCAAATTTTTTAATTATTATAAATTAATATTAAATATTTTATAAATATTATAATTTAATATTAATTTTTAATTTCAGACATAAAAAATAATATAACATATTATATCATTCAATTTTCTATATTAAATTTATTTTTTTATAAAAATACATTTAAAACGATAACATTTTCAAATATTAAAAAAAATTGGAGATTAATGTACTAAAAGAAAATATTATTTTTTTAATGTATTTTTATAAAAAAAAAAATCTAACTGAATAATAGAGTATTTTTGATATATTATATCATCTTTTGGCATCGAAAATTAAAAATTAATACTAAATTATAATATTTATAAAAAATTTAATATCAATTTACAACCATTAAAAAATTTAATTTATAACAATTTGTTAAATGTAAAGCAAGGACTAATTGTATAAATGATAATTTCTGTTTTTTTTTTTTTTTAGAAAAATGATAATTTCTGTTCGTATTTGTTGTGTGCATCTATTGAATTCTACAACACCGGTAAAATTTTTTTTAATATAACACCAATAAATTTTTTATTCAATCATATACTCACCATTTCTAAAACCATATACTCCCTCGGTCAGAGAAAAAGTTAGGTCTAGTTTTATTTCACACATATTAAAAAATTAATTAATTTAGTTAAATTAATAATTTTTATTTGATATTTTTTAAAAATATTCTCTATTTATTATTGTTTTAAAAATAATTATTTGATATTTCTAATACAAAATTTAAATTAATACTAATATAAATATCAACCAATTTCAAGAATTATTTAAAATAAAAATTCAATTAGCTATATTTAATAAAAGTTATATATAAATAAGTAATTAAATAAAATAATTACACTTTTAAAAAATAAATAACTTATAATTTTAAACGGTTAAAAATGAAGAATGAACATATATCAGTGAACCTATTTTTACGAGGGATTATGAAAATAGTAAACTATTGGAGAGAAATATTAGAATGCACGGTCAAAGAAAAATTGTCCAAGCCATCATTAAAGAAAAATTATTAATTTAATCCGTAGATATCACATAAAGAAGATACAAACCATGGTTAGCCAGAGGCAGTGGAACATCCTTGACTGCATTATTATAGATGTTCCAAGTTTAAAGTTACAAGTTCTCTGTATTATGAAGAAATTCTAATACTTGTCAACCGGAACTATATGCTGAGATCACTCCTCTTTGCTTCAATTGGTGTCAAGTGCTGGCAAACATTCAAGCAGAATATCAGCTGCACGACCCAATTCTTGTTCTGAGATGACCAATGGAGGGACCAGCCTAACAATATTTCCTTTTCCCGCAGTTAAAATTAGAAGACCAGAATTTCGACAGGCATTTACAAGAGCTGAAGCAGAGACATCCAGGTCTATCCCTATTATAAGCCCCAAGCCTCTTACTTCTCTCACATGTGAATTCCCTCCAAGCTTCTGAATTAACATTTCTTTGAAGTACTGACCCTTCTTAGAGACACTGGCCAGGAAGCCAGGTTTCGATATTTTATCTAAAACAGCGTTGGCAGCACTGCAGACAAGAGGTCCACCAGCGAATGTGCTTCCGTGTTCTCCATATTTCATGGCAGCAGCAACTTTTTCAGTCATTAATACAGCTCCTATGGGAAGGCCTCCTGCAAGTGGCTTGGCAATTGTCATTATGTCTGGGAATACACCATATGCTTCATGTGCCCAAAGATAACCAGTTCGGCCTAAGCCACATTGAACCTGAGAAGGATAACATTCTTCTTGATTAAACTGAGATGGATACATCAAATATTAGACTACAGAAAATGTGTATTTGAAGAATCCTTTATTTTTAAAATACTGCTTTTCTGTCAGGACAACAAACAAAGAATGTAGTTAAAATTTGGCAGAGAAACAAGCATTGCGCCATATATTACTAGTTTGAACAAGGACAGGACCGCCATGTACCCACCTGTGCTACCAAAGAATATAAAACCCAGGAAATAAGAGGATAATGATACAAGAAAAATGCAATCACTATTTAAAGCAATTAGCGCCTCAATCATCCCTCTAAATAGTCACACAGCCCAAGGACTAGGATTACTTTATGGAGAGGGACGTATAGTATTCTGCAACCCTCTGCCATTGTGCAGGTTACATTGACTAATGCAAAAGTTCCTAACTTGTGACATGGAAAGTTCCTCTTGACATCAAATACAATGATTAGCTGATTCCCTCAGTAACGTGATATCTACTCGTTAAAATCTTTTAGCCTTTGTCAAGTTAACCTCAAAGTTTCCCCTTGTTTTTCCTTCTTACAGGTTGCTACAACCTGTTTAAATATGAAAGAATACTTTCTACATAAAAACAACCCAATGAAGTTCCATAGAATGGCACTCGCATGTAATCATATTCTATCCTAGAGGATCATACTCATAACATATTCCTGAATGTTACTATACTGATATTCATTTTTAATCTAAGCTGACATATCTATGCTTTAACGCTAGTGACAACACTTTTGTCAAATAATTGATGCAATCTAAAGCAGAAAGTAAGGGCACTTATCATGCCAAATTATCTGATCAACAAAATTATATCTCAGTAGTCAGGATCAATCATCTATTGTGAAATACCTTTGAAAGATCAAAAGATGCACGTTTACCTCATCAAAAACCAGGAGAGACCCAGCATCATTACAAGCACTGCGCAAGGACTGCAAAAACTCCTTTGTTGCACTGTAAATGCCACCTTCACCCTGGATAGGTTCAATGAATACAGCAGCAATTTTTCCACTCTTAATCAACTCGATAGCAGATTTTATGTTCCCATATTCCAAGAAAGTAACTCCAGGCATAACGGGCTCAAAAGGTGAACGATAATGCTCTTTGCTAGTCAAAGCAACAGCCCCCATTGTCCTACCGTGGAAACTATTAGTGAAAGAAATGAACTCTGTTGCAGGCTCATCTGGGTTTAGAACCCTTTGAAATTTCCTAGCAAATTTGATAGCAGCTTCATTTGCTTCTGTTCCAGAGTTTGAGAAAAATACACGATCAGCAAATGAGCCATCCACAAGACGTTTTGCAAGCTCTACCTACAAGCAAAAACATATCACAAACTGACCAGTATCTTTCTTTACAAATTAAGGGTGAAAAAAAAGGGAAAAGAAAAGCTTGTAGGTACAATATTCATCAACTGTGAAGAAAAAGCCTCACTTCAAAAGATTGAGAGCAAACAAACACAATTTTAGATTCACACCCTAATAAATATATACAAGTACAAACAACATATGCTTTCTACACAAAAGCAAAACAAATCAAAAGAGAAAAGAAGAGAAGAAAGCTCCTACCTGAGGGATAGAATAGTAGACATTACTGACATGCGTAAGCAAATTGGCTTGTTCTGTAACTGTCCGAACCCAATCAGGATCGCCATGGCCAAGCGCGTTGACTGCGATACCGGCGGTGCAGTCCAAATATTCTCGCCCTTCAGGATCATATAATTTACAACCTTTGCCATGGGAAAGCACCAGCGGGTTCCTTGCATAGGTTCCCACAATAACTTTTGCCTCCATCTCCATCACCTCCTTACTCTTTAAATTCAGTTTCACAGAATCCGGCGTCTGCACGTCCAAGTTAAGACATGCCCGCGTCTTAAACGAACGACGGAGATCCGCCGTCGTTGGAAAAAAACAGATCGGACGATTGAAAAGCAGCTCGATCGATTTCATTTTTCTTTAATTTACTCGAACAAATTTTCTATCTTTCTTCTGCTTGGTGTAAGTGTTTGTGCAACTGGGATTATATACAAGATTTCTGTCGGTTTCCTTTCCTATCTTTCACAAATAGTGGTGAAATTATTGGAATTTATTGGACAATTATTGAGAAATGAATCGATTCGATAAGAAAAGTAGGAAGATTTAAAGGGGATTTTTAGAGAACTGATTGAGATTTGAGAGGAGAAAAATGTTTAAGTTGAAAGGGG
>CATIWF010046155.1:0-17000 GCA_949630135.1 Balakata baccata
TAGAAGCCTTAATCTTTCCAAGAATATAGGAGAAGATGCCTGTATTAATCGTTTTCCAGTGATTGAATGTGGCTAATGCATCAACGAGGTATGGATTGCATGCAAGTAACTCTTTGTTCAACGATTTGATCTTTATTCTTCTAAGAGTAAGATAATGAACCAAAACTCTTTCACCCTCATGCTCTACGAGTGTATCCTATTCAATATTCTTTTCTATTTTATATAAATTAATATTTATTAAAAATAAATAATTTTATTATGAAAAAAAGAAAAATATTTTAAAAAAATGTATCAATAAAAAAATTATATATAAAAAAAATTAAAATATATTAATTACAATTAAAACAGATGAAATCATTTCCACTTTAAAAGATAGAAAATTTAACGGATACACTTTTTTTTTTATCATATAATTTTTTAAAATAAAGAATATAATATAAATAAAAATCCAACCCAAAACAAACCCAAGCTAAGGGTTAGAAACAGAAGCGTCGGAGAATATTGAGGACCAAAAACGCTGAAGCTATTTTTGCTTTTATAAATACGGGGAGTGGGAAACGTAAAAAATCAGCATACTGGAGGCGGAGGATAATCGACTCGTGAGTGCTTGGCGCTGCAATTAGTCTACCCTTAACATTACTATTGAGGCGCATGAGCCCCAGCCAACGCCACGATCCACGGCCGCGACTCATGGGTTCCGCCACCGCCATAATTACTACTGAAATGGAGCAATTCCTTTGCGATCGATTACTCGACCCTAGCCAGCCCATCTCCGAGCGGTTCAGAGCCCTCTTCTCTCTGCGAAACCTCAAGGGTCCCGCTCCTCGTAACGCTCTTATTCACGGTTGGCTTTTCTTCTTATTTCCTTCAAGTGTAGTTCTTGGTCTACTAAGCATCTTTGGTTTTTAATTCTTTTGTTGATTTTGGACGCAAAATTACCTCGATGTTTTTCCAAGTAATTATGCTGGTTTGGACAGTGACCGTATTGGTAATTCGTGCTAAACTCAAAGTACTGCTTGTGCAAAAAATTATGTCTACAATTTTCTAAATTTGATTTTTACGTTTAGTTGATATTTTCTTTGAAATTTGGTTTTCTTCTGTTACAGATTTCCTGTACTTTGATGATTTTTATGATTCTAAAGCCTATAATCCTGCTTTACTAATCAATGAGCTAACCGCTCTCGCCATCTAAATTTAGTATCCTAGCTAATTATGCAAATTTTGGTGATTACTCTTCAATTAAATTCATATTTTTATTTAATTTATTCCTTTAAGCCACAAGGGATTCTTCAAATTTGCTGGCGCACGAGGCAGCATTTGCACTGGGGCAAATGCAAGATCATGAAGCTATCCCTGCTTTAGCGGCTGTTCTAAATGATCTTTTGTTGCATCCTATTGTTCGCCATGAGGTGAGCTTTATTAAATCTTACTTGTTTTGTTATTGTAGACACCTTTACTTGAATGCAACTTGTGCTGTTGCCTTGCAGGCCGCAGAAGCTCTTGGTGCAATTGGTTTAGAGGGTAATGTTCCTCTTTTGAAGAATAGCTTGGCTGTTGATCCAGCTGAGGAGGTTAGAGAAACTTGTGAACTAGCTCTCAAGCGAATTGAGGAAGTGAATTTTATAGACAATTGTGATGGATCATCCGCTACTGAAAGATCACCTTTTATGTCAGTTGACCCTGCTGCACCAGCTTCTAATTCTGTTGATAAGCTGAGGTATGTTTAGTTAGTATTGGACGATGTAAACTTCTTGCATTTTTAATATTTGGTTAGATTGTTTACTGATGTCAATTAACTTTTAGGGAAGTTCTTTTGGATGAAGAAAAGGGTATGTATGAGCGCTATGCTGCTCTTTTTGCTCTTAGAAATCATGGTGGAGATGAAGCTGTTTCTGCTATAATTGAATCTTTAGGTGCGAAGAGTGCTTTGCTTAAGCATGAGGTGAGATAGATTTCCTTGTGTCTATTTGTTTTGTTCAATTTTTTACTATAATTAGGGGCTTTTATTAAGTCAGTCTATCAGATTTAATATTATGCAAACAAAGATGTATTAAAATAGCCTAAAATGTTTGATATTGGTGAGGATTCTATTGTAGTTATTAGTGACCATAACCAATAAACTACTTGAATTTTGACTTGGTATTAGCTTGCTTCAATCACTTAAATATGATTACTTTTTTGTGGGAATTTTTTGTATTGTCTGACGTCCTTTTATTGCTTCTGATTTCAATTTCCTGTTTTCGAATGCTTATGTTCATGCTTTTCTTTCTTTCTTTCTTTCTTTTTTGCTTATAATTTTTTTATTATTTTTTTAACAATTTTCAGGTAGCTTATGTTTTGGGCCAATTACAGAATAAAGCTGCTTCAGCTACACTTAGCAGAATACTTACAGATGTAAATGAGCATCCAATGGTTAGACATGAAGCTGCAGAAGCTCTTGGCTCCATTGCTGGTGTGTCAGTCTTCTTAAGTGTCTTCTGATGCTTTTTACCATTAATTGTGATGACTGACCACTAGGTAGAAAGTCTTATAGGTTGTGAGCACTATTGTTAGAATTTTACGATTCTCGATTGGATTTATTCAATTCGTATTCATTCACATGGAAAACAAGTCGAATTTTAACACGAATCTAAATTTATACTGAATTGTGACAATTCATGATTCGAATAATCCGATTTGTATCGATTCACATGAAAAACGAGTCAAATATTAGCAAGAATTGAAACTTATATTGAATCAATGTACAAATCGATAGGAATCAGTTGAATTAATCCAGAGATACGATTCATCCTAAACAAAAAAAACAGAGAATGTTAGATGTTTAAAATACAAAACATAAGAAATAAGACGAGAGTTGATGATGTTTGAATCCTAAGGATGAATCTTTGAATATGAGAACTTTTGTTTTTTTATTTTTTATTAATAATTTCTTTTCAAAGTGGTTACTTGTTAATCTTCTTTTAAAGATGACTACTTACTCTTCTTTATGATCAAAATTCAAAATATAAAATGATTTATATTATTTATTTTAATTATTCCAAATTATATAGCATTTTTTTATAAATTACAGATTTTAAACTATATTTGACTTTATGGTTTATTATTATTATTAGTTATTTAGTATTTTTATATTTAGTCATTACTACATTTTAAAACTATAGAATAATGTATAATATGAAGTATGTTCTTAAAAATGAAAATATATTATTTTTAATTAATATTATCGGGATGAATTGAATCTTACAATTTGATTCGATTCTCAATTCATAAAATTACAAATTTGATTCTCAATTTGAATCTCGATTTGACAACTATGGTTGTGAGATTCCTTATCTATGATGTATGAATATACAAGTGATTAAGAGAAATCTGCAAGTGAAAGTCTTGAATAGAGTGTTGTTGGGCAGGTTTTCATTTCATTATGAGGATTCAGTAGCATGCTTACAATTATTAAACATTTAAACTAAGGCTGAATTTTGAATAAACGTGGAGGTTCAGAATGTTCACTTCTCTAAAGAAAGCAACTCATTACGAGTATGTGCACAAGTAGTTCATTTGGGAAATATAGGACCTGTTGTTGTTTTTTATTTTATTTTTTTATTTTTTATGGAGTAAAAAGGATGTATATTTTTATATCTTCACTTTCCAAGTTGGGGCAGGAACAGACCTTAGAGAAATCTACCTCTTTTTATTTCTATACATGATATATATTGCTCTAATATCATCGCAACGACAAGGTCATTTCTTACATTGTGGGTATATATATGCATGAATTGCTCTAACAATGGGTTGTAACTTACGAGTTCAACTGTGTTAAGATACTAACTAGGTTCTTACATTTGCTGATTTTCTAGATGAACAAAGTATCACACTTCTCAAAGAATTTTCCAAGGATCCTGAGCTTATTGTGTCACAAAGCTGTGAAGTTGCTCTAAGCATGCTAGAATATGAAAGATCAGGAAAATCATTTGAGGTATACATTGGAAAATGATAATCTTTAATTTCATTAGATATCTAACATATTTTCAGAAGAAAATGAATTAACATTTTTTTTGGTTGTTGTGCAGTACTTATATATGGAAGATCCTTTAGCACAAGCTTAAATTATTCATAATCATCTCCCCAAAACTCCTTTGCTGATGGATGTCCAATTTCAGTTCCTCCCATGAGCACATTGTTTTGAAGGCATTTTAGTGGAAGGAAAAGTATGCCGTGGAGGATAAGAAGAGAACAAGGAGATTATTATCAAATGTCCTAAAAACAGGTTTTGAACTTGATGTGAACATCCATGGCATACTTTTCCTGAACACTTGATGTAAACTTGTCTTTTTTGAGATGTTTCTGTACTACTTTGTTCTGCTACCTTCTTCACATTCTGTTTTTAGAATGTGATATAATTGTGTTAAATGTTGAAATATAGCAGTCGACCAATATATGAATTAGAATCATTTACCATTTGTGGCATTTTCTCCAAAATTTTGCTGAACCTATTGTTACTGAATTAGTGAAATGTCACATATCCAGAGTTTGATTGGATTGTATGGTGGTAAGTGCATGATGAAGTTGTGTTGATAGCATTTCCCATATAACTTTGGTCATATATCATAACATGCGAGTTGCGGGAGCTAATGGAAATGGAATTTCTTTTTTGTTTTATAATCAAACGGGGTTAATGGAAATGTTCACTTTGGCAGTTGCTAAATCCATCTGTCCTTAGTATTTCAATATCAAATATTATTTTAATGCTTTTGTTTGGGTGGGAATAATCGAGAGCCAAGAAAAGTGAAAAAGAACGAAGTAAATATAATTTTGGGTAATAATAATGATTATTGTTGTTATCCAAAATCTTGGATAATAATTTTCAATATTCTACTGCATAATAAGACAAACGAAAAACGCCATATAGTTTTTACTATGAGGAGAAACGATACAGGCATTTTTAGAAAAAAAAATTATATTTTTATATTTTTTAAAAACTGTTTTTAATAGAAAAAAAATATTTTTAAAAAAATCAATTATAAAAAATAAATCAAATAAAATTCAAAATTATCTTTTAGCAATCCCAAACAATTCCTATGTCACTTTACTAATCTCTCCTTGTGTCACTTTACTAATCTTCATAACTCGAAAGTGCGGTAGAAGTGAAAAGTGAAAAGCCGAAAAGATAAATCGAGAAAGCGTCCGAGCGACGCCATCTAAAAGACCAAGAAATTCAATCGAAGATTCTCTGTGGTGGCGATCTCTTTCTTTCTGCCAGATACGTACCTATATAAGTGAGAGTGAAAGATATATCTCTTGACTCTCAGCAATGGCGACTCCTCCAAAGCCGTGGAAGGCGGAGTACGCTAAGTCAGGCCGATCCTCATGCAAGACCTGCAAAAACCCTATCGAGAAAGAGACGCTTAGGCTTGGCAAAATGGTGCAAGCTACTCAATTCGATGGTTTCATGCCTGTATGATGTCCAACTTCTCTCTTCTTCTATCTATCTGCTTTTTCCTCCTTTTCACTCTCACTGGCATTTTAAGCCCTAAAATATTTGCCTCTCTCTTCATTTTTTTCCCTTTCTTTTTCCCCTTCTATTTGCCGTTCAAAATTCAGTACTGCATTTATCATCGTGTGTCTTTGCTGTTGTTTTTGGCTTTGAGTTGAAGTCATTTTCACTAATAGAAGCAATGCAGATTGAACAGAGTCCCGCATATATCAAGTTTGTGCTTTTGGTTTTTTTGAGCTGTATTCATTAAACTACAGCTTCAGCTTAGTAGCATTCTATAATTGCTTGACTGCTTTTTTTTTCTTTTTCTTTTTTGCAACTTCCGGTAAAAATCAAAGAGCAATTCTCAATTAGCATTTTACTTTCTAGCTTCCCCATTATCCATCTTTGACTATCTTTTTTTTTTGGCTTGCACGTTATATTTATGTGATTTGCAATTTTTAAATAATATATTTGCTGCTTTTATAAATACTGGCATGTAGCGCCTTAGTTTCTTGGCCTTCGCTTGCTTTTATGCACTAGTTGAATACTAAAATCTAGAAGGTGTATATTTCTTTCAAATACTTCATTGCAATTTAATAACTCAGTAAAGATTAAGATCTATTTTTCACATCAGAAGGAGAAGAATGATCTGTTTCAGATGCACTTTTCTTTTTTAAACTGCCTTATGATTGATGAAGAAATGAATCAAATTTAATGTAGATATGTCTTTTAAACAGATGTGGAACCACGGTGGTTGCATACTGAAGAAAGTAAACCAGATAAAGTCGTAAGTTTTTCTTATCCTTTACCATAACTAGCAGCTATAACATGGATGGTTTTTGATGACCAACATTTGTGTCTTTATTGCCTACTAGAATTGATGATGTTGAAGGCATAGAATTGCTCCGATGGGAAGATCAGCAAAAGATTAGAGAATATGTTGAGGCTAGTGGTTCCTCAAATAAAACTGCAGAAAATTCTAAGGAATGCGGTATTGAAGTTTCACAAACTTCTCGTGCCACTTGCAGGTGCTGCAACCAAAAGATTATGAAAGGACAGGTCACTATTAATGTTTCCTTGCATTTGATGAATTATTATTTTACATATTCTTTTGTTTGTTTTTTGCTTTTGTGTTTGAGAACTAGATATTCTATAAAGTAAGTGCAGCTAAACGCATGCCTTTACCATTTCAAATACCCATAATTATATAATGCTGCAGCCTGCAGATTGTGGGTAAACAATGGAGCAATGTTTGTGTTTGTTGTGCATGTGTTTTGCGTTTACCACCGTATCTCTAAAGTAGGCCCCGCCATGGTTTAGGAACCGCTAGTTCCATGGTCCCATTTTTCCGGGACCATGACCGAGCCATTTTGGAACCAACATGGTCCGGTTCGGCCAGTTTCTATTATTATTTTTAAAAAAAAATTTTAATTATAAAATATATTAAATTTTAATAAAATTAATTTAAAAGATAAATAAATGCAATTAAAATTATTATAGTGTATCTATAATTTTTATTCATATAAATTATAATTAATTGGGTTAATTTTGAAAATAAAATTTTAATTTGACTTATTCGTAATTTGTTTATAAATTGAAAAAAAAAAATAAATTTTTAAGTTAGGAAAATTTTTTTGGCATCCTCCTCATCCTTGAGTAGTAGATTCGTGCAACACCTCAACCGACATAACCTTAGTATTCGTTTCTCAAGGCAACGAATACTAAGGTTATGTTGGTTGAGGTGCGCCATCTCAACCCCTCATTCTTTGGCTTTCTTGAGTAGTAAGTTCATGCGCCGCCTCCTCCTCCTCATCCGCCACATTCATAAAATTGTCATAATTTTCCATGTTGACAAAAGAATTGTCACCATAGAAATTGTTTTTTCTACTGTTGCTTGCCATTTTTTCTTTGAGAATTATAGAGAGAAAAAAATAATTGATTGTGTAATTGGAGAGAATTTAAGAGAGAAAAATAATTGAGAGAGTAATTAGTGAGAATTTAGAAGAAAAAAAATGAGTGTAATTAGTGAGAAATTAAGAGAGAAAAAAAATGATTTACTGTGTAATTAGTGAATAACTAAGCAAGTGTGTAGAGAGTTGAGAGAATTTGAGATTGAATTGTTGAGAGAAAATTTGATGTAATGAAATAATTGAAATGGATTAAGGTATTTATAGAGAAAATTTTGAGAAATTGAAAGACAAAATTAGCCTTAAACTAGTTGTTATTTTTCTGTTGGGAGGGGTATTTTAGTCTTTTTACTTATTAAAAAATTTATTATGTATTATAAATTTAATTAATAAAAAAATAGTCGTCGTAAAGAAAGAAAGGGAGAGAGGGGGGTTGGGTGTAGGATAGGTAGGGGAATTGGAACTGTGACCTGCTGGTTCAGAACTGGAACCAGACCGGATCCTTCCACTTCCAGGCCGCAATCTGAGTTGGGTCCATTGACCGCTGGTTCCACAGGCCTACTCTAAAGTACATGGGGCTGCACTATCTTCAAAGTGACAAAGTCTACCATCACTCTGTTAATGTTGTTAATTGTCACTACTTAAAACCTATTACGACCACCTTTACATGCTTAAGCAAAGCAATTACGAAATGTTAGTGAAAATTTTTCACTATTTTCATTAGCTTTGAAGCTTATAAATATAACCAGCTATAATTTTTGTTCATTCATGGACAATTAACTACATGTCAACAATTACATTGAAAAATTACTCATGATATTTTAACTATGTTATCTTATCACTCGTGGTTATTGATTTCTCAATATTAGAAACTAATAATGCCTGAACTTCCTGTCAGCTTTTTTATTTTATTTTATTTTTATTACCACTCTTTTGTCATTTTCTGTGATCTTAATTTCCTCCAAATGAATTTGATGACTTCTAGAGGTGTTCCTTTTCTGATGGGATTACATAATTATAGTTACTGAAGCTTAAATAATGGCACTTACATATTCCCGTGTTCAATAATAAATATACAATTTAGGTTCGCATATCCTCAAAGCCTGATGAACCAAGGGCTAAGGGCATGGCCTGGCATCATGCCAACTGTTTCATGGATTTGTACCCATCAATGCAAGTGGAAAAGTTTTCTGGATGGGATCACCTCCCACCTACTGATCAGTCAGCACTTCTTATGCATGTTAAGGTGGTTCCTTCTACTGCAAAGACTGGTATGATATCGGAAATTGTTATCTAAAGTTATAGTGACCATTACATGTATATATGTAAGGTATGAGCTACCGTTCTCTTCTCATTACAATTGTTCTCTCAGGCACTGTTGAGGGGAGAGAGGATGAAGAGGTGCAACAATCAGCTTCCAACATAGGCACAAAACGTAGAAAAGATGATGACAGCAATCGAAAATTAAAAATGGCTAAAGCTGATGGAAATGTGTCAACTAGCAGCGCTAAATCCTCAAAAAAATCTGATGATTTGAAAAGCAAGCTGGAGGCTCAATCCAAAGAATTATGGGCTTTAAAGGATGATCTAAAAAAGAATGTCACAGCAGCAGAGTTACGTCAAATGCTTGAAGCGAATGGTCAAGATACTTCGGGATCAGAACTTGATTTGCGTGACCGATGGTAATTTCTTGCAGAACTAATTTTATTTTTAAGCATTTGATTTGTGGAATCTTTCTTTTCTGTGATTAAGGTTTGATACTAACCATTGTCAAGTTCTCTACAAATGTATTTGTATGAAATTTGACTGATGTTAAAACCAGAAAGGTCAAAGTTTCACTTCTTGTCAATAGGTAATGTTGTTATTTGAGTTTAAATTTAGTCTGGCGATTGAGTGTATATCACCTTGGTAGTTGAACAATTGATTAAAGATCACAAGCTATTATGTCAAGAGAAAGTTGGAACTATACTGGTTTTATATAACCATTCAATTTGATTTAGCAAAAGCTATGTTTTCTTGCCTAGTATGGATTCCTAACATTCATGACTGATTGTCAAGGGTCTTGACACTGATTTCATGTATTTTCTCTTGATAATTATTAGTCTGATAATGGATCAGCTCGGATGTAAATACAGTTAATAGTGCTCCCAATTCTAAATTATGATAAAATGTGTTGTTAAAGTGCTTGATCAACTTCAATATTTTCTATTTGTTGATGATGTGTCTATCATTTTCATTACAACATCAATATAGACCATCTGTTTGACACCCTTTTCAATTGGACCTTGATGCCATTTCAATGCTTTATTTCTTTTCAGTGCTGACGGCATGATGTTTGGAGCACTTGGTCGTTGCCCCATTTGTTCTGGTTTTCTTCGTTACTCTGGAGGAATGTATCGTTGCAATGGCTACCTATCAGAATGGAGCAAGTGTTCATACTCCACCCAAGAGCCAGAGCATCTCAAAGGGAAGTGGAAAGTACCAGAAAACTTGAATAATCAATATCTCAGCAAAGTGAGAAATTTCTTCTCGTCTCATTTGTTAAGATATTGCTAATTTTAATTTGTTTAATTGTACTTCTGGCAGTGGTTTCAATCTCAGAAGAGTAACAAACCTGTTAGGGTATTACCTCCACCATCTTCTGACAACCTATCTGGAAGTCAAGCTGCCAATAGCCAGTCTCCATCTTCAAAGAGTGAAAGCTTGGGAGATCTGAAAGTTGCCGTTGCTGGATTACCTGAGGACTCCCTGGTAGAATCACGAAATTCAGAGTCTGGTTACACCATCCTTCAATAATGACTTGCTAATATGCAATTTTATCTGGGTTGATTCTGCAGAAAGAATGGAAGGGCAAAATTGAGGGAGCAGGTGGACAGGTTCATGCCAAGATAAAGAAAGGTATTTGCTTTATGGACTATGTTCGGAAGCAAAAATTCTTGTCAGATCAAAAAAGAAAAGAAAAATGTATTAAGTTGATCTGAGTGATGTTTGAGTTGCCTTCTATTAGTTATATTGCTTATTGAATTGAATTGCAGATACAAACTGTGTTATTGTGAGTGGAGTGGTGGATTGTGAAGCTGCTGAGATTAGGAAGGCAAGGTACAGCTGCTTTTCATTTGCTTGACTTTATTATATTACTCCTCCATTGATGTTTATTTTACTTTGAATTGTTTGGTTGATAGGAGAATGAAATTGCCAATAGTGAGGGAGGATTACCTGATTGACTGTTTCAAGAAACATAAAAGGCTTCCATTTGATTTGTACAAAGCTGAAGCTTTAGGTGGAGCCTCTAGCATGGTCACAGTCAAAGTGAAAGGTCGAAGTTCTGTGCATGAATCATCTGGGTTGCAAGATACAGGCCACATCCTTGAGGATGAGAAGAGCATCTATAACACAACTTTAAACATGTCTGACTTATCAACTGGTGTTAACAGGTGGGTGTACTATGTTCTATCTATCTTGCTGTGTTGTAACTTATTTTTCAGACAAAACTAACACTTTTCTTAATTACAGCCATATTACTACATAAAATTGTTTGTTTTTCTAACAATGTTCTTTATGTTAACCTTTTTAAGCTAAGCTTGTACTTTTTAAGGATAAATTCTGATTATATGTGAAGACAATATGGATAATATTAAGACTTTCTTGAGTGCTTTTCTTCTTTTGAACTCAGCATTGTGCCAAAACCTCTGTCAGCATGACTTCCTTCTTGATTAGGGTCATCTAGAAAGTACACTCCCGTAACATCTCATCAGGAACTGGTTTCCTGAAACTGGTGCAAATGCTATGAGAAGGTTTCACCAGTTCACATGCAAGGGCTTTTTCTGTGTTTGTGTGCCCTGGAAAATAGCATATGTTTTTTATTTCGAAAATTACAGTATGTTTTTCTACTTTCATACCTATATGGGATTTTAGTGGTGTGTCAATTTGGCCAAATATAGCATTAAACTTTCTGTCATGTTCATTTCTTTCTTGAATGATTTGATGTGATCTCATAAGATTAAATGATTTTAACAGCCTGACAACTATATTTTCATTGTTTATATGATCTTTAGTTTTTGGTAGTTTTGGAGCTTTTAATTTGAATGTCAATTGCATAAGAGCATGGGATTAATTGTTAAGTGTTAAATTCATTTAGATTTGAGTTTTTGAAGGACTATATTGTTTCTGATCTAGATTTTGCTGACTCATTTTCAACTCCAACTATTCTATGTAAGAAGCAGCATCACCTGAATCTGAATGCTGTATGATGTCAGGTGGTTATTCATGTCTTGTCTTATTTTCAGGTTTCAGTTCACATGTACATGTCACCTATTCATTATCATAGGAAAACATTAGTAGGTAAATGAAAGTAGACAAGCATAAAGAGGAAAATATTGAATGACAAGCAGACAAGGACGGAAACATCATAAACAATGATGTTGGAAAAGTATAAAGGATATCATTTAATGTTTAGAATGAAATAATGTAGCAAGATTCATGTTTGGGATTAGGGCTTAGGTAGGTTTGACTGGGAGTTCAACGTTGCATATCAAATCTTGCAGCAGACTTCTGTATTGTTGTTTTTTCTATGAGAATTTTCATAATAATCCCTTTCGCATCTTCTAACTTTTATTGTCTGGCTATGTAAAGCTACTATATCCTTCAGATAATCCAAGAGGATAAGGGGTCAGATTGTTATGTGTTTCGCAAATGGGGTCGTGTGGGGAATGACAAAATTGGAGGAAACAAACTTGAAGAGATGTCAAAATCAGATGCAATATATGAATTTAAACGTTTATTCCTTGAGAAGACTGGAAACTCATGGGAAGCATGGGAACAAAAGCAGAATTTTCAGAAGAAACCTGGCAAATTCTTTCCATTGGATATTGTACTGTCTTTTTTGTCTAATTAATCTTTGTAGTTGTTCAATTTCTTTTGGAATCCTGTTTCATGGATTTGGAAAATAATCCTTTTCATTATCCTTAACTACTTGAAATTGTAGGACTATGGAATTAACAAACAGGTGACAAACAAAAATAGGAGCGACTCAGATAGCCAGCTTGCACCTCCAGTGTTAAAATTGATGAAGATGCTCTTTAATGTGGAAGCATACCGGTAGAACAATCAGTATGCTTTTTCTTTTTCGTTGTTTGTGTATTCAATTCTGAAAGACCAGATCTTGTCTTCTGCAGAGCAGCAATGATGGAATTTGAGATTAATTTGTCAGAAATGCCACTTGGTAGATTGAGCAAAAATAATATTAAAAAAGGTAATGACCTATAAAGTATCATTCATTGTCCTGAATGGTGTCAGAGTTGTTTTTTTTTTCTTTTTTCCAAATTACAGTTTATATAGTATTATGCGAAACAGTTGGAAGTGAAACAGCATAATAATTGTAATAAATCAATGCCATTATACCATTCCAGGTTTTGAGGCATTGACAGAGATCCAGAATTTATTAAATTGCAATGCTCATGATCCTTCCATCAAAGAAAGTTTGATCATTGATGCCAGCAACAGATTCTTCACTTTGATTCCTTCCATTCATCCACATGTTATTAGAGATGAAGGTGAATTCAAGTCAAAGGTACGAAAGACTACCTGAGATTCCATCTTTGATGTTTTTTCTAATCCTCTTCTCAACCAAGCTGTCTCCCTCTGTTATGATGAATAACATTGAACTTATTGCAAATATCTAATTTTCAGGTTTTCAACTTAGCGACTCTTTGTAGTTGGTTTACTTAGTTAATTTATTCATTTTGATTTCTTTTATGAATGGCGAATTGGTGTACCATTTTCTGTTATGAGTGTGATTTAGCTTTGCAAACGAAAGCACAAATGTATTCCCGAAGACATTTGCTTATTGTGCCAACCTTTGATCCAAAGTTTCTTCTTTTGAGCAGTTTGGGTATTCTTATTTCTAAAATTATATTAAGTCACAGTGTTTTTTTGAAAGAATGAAGCTATATCAATATGTTGGGTGCTAGTAACTCTCTGAGTATTGTTGGTAGCCAAACTATTGTACTACTGTTTAATTTGCCTCCGGCATCATGTGGAATAACGCAGTTCTTGACTTGCTTGCACCATAGGTGAAAATGTTGGAAGCTCTTCAGGACATTGAGATAGCTTCTAGATTAGTAGGCTTTGATGCTGATAGTGATGACTCCTTAGATGTTAACTATAAGAAGCTTGGTTGTGAGATAAATCCACTTCCTCATGATAGTGAAGATTATAAGCTGATTGAGAAGTATCTCCATAATACTCATGCTCCTACTCATACGGTGGGTCATCTTCCAATGACTTCTCTCTCCCTCCCTCCCTCACACAACTCCTTTTTCCACCTTTTCAAGCTAATGGTTCTTAATGATATTCACAGGATTGGAGTCTTGAATTAGAAGAAGTTTTTTCACTAGAAAGAGATGGAGAGATTGATAAATTTGCTTCCTACAGAGAAAATCTTAAGAATAAAATGCTACTCTGGCATGGTAAGTTGCAATACTCTGTAATTATATTTCTTTGGTATGTAGACCACTCCATAGTCTATGGAAAGTTGGAAAGTACACTCTCTTTAAACTACGTGGCTATAGTGTCAGATGTGCAATTGGAACCAAAAAAAATAATTTACTCCTGTGCAGGTTCTCGGTTGACTAACTTTGTGGGAATACTCAGCCAAGGACTCAGAATAGCTCCTCCTGAAGCTCCAGCAACTGGATATATGGTCCTCTCCCTCGCTCTCTCTTACATGTGCAACAGTATTTTCTAGCTGTAGATATACATTCTACTCACACAAGAATGTGCATCTTTATGTCATCTGCTAGTCTCGTATAACACTGATTTTTGAATGCTTTTGTATTGCAGTTTGGCAAAGGAATTTACTTTGCTGACTTGGTCAGTAAGAGTGCTCAGTACTGCTATACCGACAAAAAGAATCCTGTGGGATTAATGCTTCTTAGTGAAGTTGCCTTAGGGGAGGTCTATGAACTGAAGAACGCCAAGGTGAGTTAATATGACATGATGAACTATTTATCTGTGCCTGCGTGTCTTATAGACATTGTATTTGGATATTAAATGCGCAAATATATGCTATATACTTTCATTCAATCAGCTGTTAGTTTTCTTGAATTTAGCTTGATTAAATTTGGTGTCTTCTCTCAGTATTTTGTGTAGTATTGGGTTTTTTTTGTACAGCCAGCATTCTCAATTCTCAATTATGGCATGTGGGAAAAAGTAGCTCATTTCAGTAGCTGTTCTAACTTTTTCATTACTCTTTCTGATGAGAACACTTACTGATCTTAATCAAATTCCACAGTATATGGATAAACCTCCGAAAGGAAAGCACTCCACAAAGGGACTTGGCAAGAAAGTACCGGAGGAATCGGAGTTCTTGAAGTGGAGAAATGATGTTACTGTTCCTTGTGGTAAACCAGTGCCGTCAAAAGTCAAGGCCTCTGAACTGATGTACAATGAGTACATTGTCTATAATACCGCTCAAGTAAGTCCTATATATTCTTCATGTTATTACTCATTGTGCTCAGCAAAACCATCAATTTATAACAGTCCATCGACTTATTTAAAATTTGTCACAGTATTCACAATAAGCATATGATAATATCTCATTTACAAAATCAAAACAGTGTGATATTTCAAAATTTGGTGAACATGATTGGATTGTTGGAAGAGTATATGAGAGGAAAATTTGATGGACAGGTTAAGATGCAGTTCTTGTTGAAGGTGAGGTTTCATTACAAGAGGTGATTGAGGAAGGTGAAGAGACCAGAGGGATGTTTCCCTGGCCTTCAGTGGATGGAATGACATGCAAAATTATGATTAGTTGACTTACGTTTCGAAATCCAGCAGGAATTGTTCTCTAACAGTGCTAGTCTAGATAAGGTCTCATTTTGGCGTTTGGTGGAGATCTACCTCTAGGCTTTTTGTCAATGCAAATACAACCAAAACTTCAAATTATCAGCTTTAATATATTATTTGTCGTTGCTTAATGTTGATATTGTGAAGCTGCCACCTTAGTCATTATGATTTGATACGTCGTCCTTGAGTGCGGGAACCATTACTGCTGTTGCCCCTGGACTGCCATGAATATTATCAAGAAACGTTTCAACCAACCAGGTACGTGTCTTAATGAATATGTACACGAAGGGTATGGAGCAAACTCGTCGCCCCTATTCATTCATTTTGACAATTTTGCCCTTGTTAAGGTATGGCCTTTGTCAATCATGTCCATGTCTCTGTAACCTCTGTTAGGATTAGGAGTATAAAAAATTATTCGGAACTAATTTAATGTGAGTGGTTGAAATAATAATTTAAAAAAAGGGGGGGTAACTGACCCGTTGAAAGGCAAGGTGGCTAAATTCATAAAGAATGCACGTGTGCCATGTGCAAGGATGATGATGGGAAATTTGACTAGAAATATACAAAATAAATGATGATCATGTCATGTTTAAATGGAATTTATTTAGAAAATAAGTCGGTCTGTGATGCTCTGGATGGGCATGGAAGATGTGATGCAGTGATAATAAAGATGAGATAGCAAAGCATATATCATATGGAGGACAGGTATTTAATTCTTTTGGAGGGCAAAGCAAAGAAAGAGCCATATTTCTTTGTTAAGGGTGACGAATCAATCCATTCATTCCATGCTGTTTCTGCTTCCATACAAATGCTTTCCATGGTGGGATTCAGTTCCTTTTCAATGTCTTCTCTCAGAAAACATTATTGCATTAAAATAGTATCAATCATAGCAAACATGAACTTGATCAACACTCTTCATTTCCACCCGTTGCTTTTTCGTCTTATTTTCTTGTCTTTTGTGTCAAATTGAGGCATTATAAACGAGAGTTAACACTCAAAACTTTTTTGGCCTTTCGAAGTTCAAACACTCTTTTTGCCATAGGTCCCCTTTCATATTCATCTTGTTTTCTTTCTCCCTAAAGTCATCTCCTTTTGCTTCCCAATACAGCTGGGCAAATCTGTCTTTCATAAATTCCTAAAATATTCTAAACTTTGTTCATGTTATTTATTTATTTTATATATTGCAGTTTGATTAGAATTTAAATTCAAATTTGTCGATCTTAATCAACATATTAGTATTATTGATTAATTCATCCCGTTGTCATTTGAATTGAAAAGAAAATAGCAATTTCTTTCAATTACTATGATTTTGTAAATTACTTTGTTAAAATCATTATGACTTCTATTTTTATAAATTCATAGCGGTTCAATTTATTAAAGTGGCACAGGTTAATGATCAAAGGCAGGTTTAGTAATTGTACCCAAAAAAAAAAGGGGAGATTGAATAAAGAAATAAGTAGTTCACATAGAAAGAAAAAGGTAAGAAGTTAATTAGAATATATTTACCAAAATTGGGGTTGGAATAGAAGAGTGGTTGTACCGGCAGGTGGCAGTAACCTAAAACCCACAAACCGACAAACTGCACCAGTTCCCAGGTGAGGCGTTCGGCGGAAAAAACAAAAAATAATAAAAAAGACACTTGATTATTATATTTAAAAGAAGGAAAGGAAGCCCCAAAAATCAAAACTAATTCCCATCCAACAAAAATCATTGTCTTAAAAGAAATAAATAAAAGTAAAGGTACATTTCGTTTTTTAAATTTTATAATTTTA
>CATIWF010046156.1:0-16701 GCA_949630135.1 Balakata baccata
GGTTTCCATGTGAACATTTGCATTTGCTAGCTAGCTTGATCATTTGTAACATTTGCATATTTGTTAGGCCATAGGCCTTTTCTTTTGCTTTTGAACATTTGTTTGGGCCATAGGCCTCTTCTTTTACTTTTCAATGCTATTCAGCTAGTCACAATGCCTTTTAAATCCATATGTATTTGCAATAATCATTATACATTTCAGTTAACTTTTGCCTTATACAAAGAAAACATATACATGTAATCCAAACATATATTTTACATTCAATACAGTCTCATTGGCCATATCATAGCAATCATGTAATTCAAATAAAGCAAATCAAGTCACATTACATGTAGCACGTAATAATCACATTACACGTAACACGTAATAATCACACGTACCAAAGAAATCGTTTGATAATTAAACTCACCTTTTCTTTTGCTACTAAGCCTCTAACTTACTGTCTTTCACTTCCTTGAGGCTCTCCAATATGTTGTGGACCTAATTAAATGTATACTTGGTCAATTGGTAGCTAAATAAATTTAGTAAAACTCAAACAAATTGAAATATGCATTTTAAGGACCATTAACTAGGGTTTGGTCTAATAGCAGTGTGACCTTCATGTATTCATTAGCTTATACCTTTTTCTATACTAGTCTAATTTGCATGATTCTTATTTTTAATTAAAGCTAACTACCACATATCTCAATTTCAGACCAATTGAACCATTGTGGAATATTTTATGCAATTTATAAACATGTTCTGTTTTCTGCCCTATTTTTGACCATAGGCAGTTTTGAGACACCAATTTTTTTTCTTTATATCTTACAACATGTAAGTTATATTTCTATGAAACTTTGTATGCACATAGATATGTTAAAATGGAACATTATTCATGTTGACAACTTTCATCCATTCTGCCTCTAAGGTCCTCATATGGTAGGGTAATTTGGACTGCTCAGAAATAGGGCTGGCATCCAGACTAGTCTAAAATTTGAAGGCTATAACTCACAACATACATAACATATTGAGGTTAAATTTATGCCAAAATTTAGCTAAGACATATACCTATAACTTTCATGTTTTGACCATGTACAGATTATGTTATAAGGAGCTCAAAATTGGCAAAAAACTGACTGGACCTACCCAGAACACTAAGCAGGCAGCTCAAATATGGAACAGGCATGACTCTCTTGCCTGTAACTCAACATCCGCCCATAATTGGATCCTAAAATTTGGTATGCAATAGGTAACACATACATCTACAACTTTTATGTTTTGAGTTTCCTCAAATATCAACTATATCATATAGAAACATAATCAAAATAGTAGATAATTCAGCTAGGTTCCTCATGGAACCAGTTTCAGTCCGATGCTAATATCTTTCTACAGACACCAAACCCTTTATATAGCCTTAAACCTAAGACATAAAGCTACAACTTTGAAGTTTTTTGTTTCTTTAGATTCAGTCTAAAACTTGAAGAAAATGGAGGTCAACTTACTGCTCTTGAAACATAATCAAGAATTACACTATGTTGCTTGTGCCTTCATAAACCTAGCTTAACTAATTTCTTAACTCAAAATTAACATACAAGATAGGAGAATTACCTTAAATATGGCCAGATGATGGAGTTTGGGGCTTGGAATCAGATGAAAATGAAGAAAGAGATGAAAAAGCAATAAATGGGAAAGAAGGCAGCTTAAAGCCCTCTTTAACCGACTCACTTTTTTTCTTCTTTTTTTTTTTAACTTTTTCTGATTTATTTATTTGATTTAAATAATAAATAATTAATCAAATTAATTAATTATTATTATTATTTTCTCTACATATTTACATGTACCTAGTACCAAAAATACTATCTAGTCAAATTGTCTACTTTAATTAATTTCACTATACCAATTTTCATTTATTTCAAATTTTATCATTTATTTAATTAATTTTCAATACCTTGTCATTCTTATATAATTTATAACTTGACACGTGTGACTTGCTCTTTTTACGATAAACCCACCTGTGTCAAGTCCATCTCGTGAACACGTCTAGCTAAAATCTCTATGTATGCAAGTGTTTCATATGAATGACATATATAAATTGAATATGTCCAAATGTAATGTGTGTCATAATATATGTGGAAAAGTCGAGGGTATTACAAGTATCAACATCGACAATTTGTTGAAGAGTAGTTTATGTAACGGAGGTGACAATCCAACTTAGAATAAGTTGATCTTATTGTTCCCATTTAATATAAGTTGGGTTTAATTGATTTGCATCCAAAACTTTTTGAGGTGGGTTGATTGAACCATTAAGATGGTGATAGAGTCCACAACCTGTCAACATGGGAACAATTTGTGTTTTCCATAATCGAAAAGTGGTGGACGAGATTGAGCATAGTTGTATTTGAGGTGGCTGTAATAGGATTTGTGTTGGCACTAAGAACAATTGTACAACCTCTTATATAATTAAAATTAATCCAACTATATAAGCAACTGTTACAGGCTTCCCGTTATTGAAAACCTATGTAAATTAAAATTTTTTCTTTTTCTTATATTATTATCTCATAATATCATTACATACAAATATTTTCCATGTTACCATATTTATCATGCATAAAACTATAATCCATCCAATAAAATAAATCCGTTTTCAGCTAAACTCGCCCGGTATTTACAAAATTATATCATAAATAAATACATTTTCTTTAGTGTAATGGACATGTACAAAACCAACTACCCATATATCATATGTTATATAACAAAAACAAAAAAATATCATGATATCACCGTCCCCAAAAGTCTTCACTTTAATCTTTGATGAGCTTTCTTCTCTTTAGTCAACTTCCTCTATCTACCGCCTCCAAACCTGCGTATAGAAACATCTACATAATAAGCAACCTAATGCTTTGTGATATATATATGTATATAAATTCATACAACCATGGGGTGACATATCATGTATATACTCATGCTCAAGCTAAAACAATGTTCAACATGTGATAAAATATACATTTAAAATGATAGAAACATGCATTAATATATATAATCATATTAGTAATTAACTATAAATTATTCATAAGTAGCTAAACATAGGGACATTATGCATTCTTATGCAACATATCATAAAACATTCTATGATCATGTAACAAGTAGTCATTTCCATTATATTTAACTTATTTAATTTGCAATAGTCCATTTACTAAAAAAAAGGGACTGACTGGATAACGAGTTGTGAATTAGGAGTGCTTTCTGAGCTTAAGCCACCCTATTCACCTTTCTATGTGTTCTTATAATTATGTTCGTTACAAGGTTGAGTCAAGGATGCTCCCAGAACTTAAGCCAACTTGACTAAATAACATGACAAAGTTGTTAGAAATATGGACAAGAGCGCTCTCCGAGCTTAAGCCACATCCAATAATTTAGAATCATATAAAAATTTTCTACGGTACCATAAAAGACCCTAAATGGTATGTCATTTATCCTAAGTTTCGTCCTTGTAAAGAGAAATGGGCAATTATGTATTCATAATTTCTTTCAACATGATAGGTTGTAATTTTATCTTGTTCCATACTTGCATATCACATGCCATATTTCACCTTACTAAGGCTTACAAATCTCATTTAAAATATATAATTACATGCAAGGAAGAAAAATTTCAACAATTCAACATATATATATGTCACAAAATATTTAAGAGGCCAAATTCCTACTATTTCTTTCTAGACAAATTTCTGCCATGATATTGGAATGTATTTTTCACCCATTTAGAAACTGAATCAAACCTCATGATCTTCTAAGAAATTTTATTTTAATGTCTTAGATTTCATACGTTATAAGAATCATATAAATCTGAATTTTATAGCCTAAGTTATAGCTCAAAAACCACAAGTTGTTTATTGAAAATTTGCCTAGGATTTTATGGATAGTTCCATACCCAACTTTTTTAGCCCATTTTTTGCCTATTTACAATCAAAATTCGAATAAGTGTTCTTCATGAAAGTTTTATCCTTATGTGAAAGTTTTATTTTCAATGGTTTCATACAAATCGGAGTTCTATAACATGAGTTATGTCTAAAGGAATTAAGACTGTTCTAAAGAATTCTATCAACATTACAAAATACAATAGTACACCAAAAATTAGATTAAATTCATAGACATGCCTAATAGTCATAAATCATCATAATTATCATTTTCAACATCAATATCATGCCAACCATTATCTCAAGACATAACAACTATCATTTCGAAAATGCAAACGGTATGAGTTCAGGAATAAACAAGCATATATGTACTAACCTTAAATGGAGCCTTAAAAACCTTAAGCTCTCATGTTTGCTCTTCCCTTTGGGGGTTTCTACCACTCTCTCTATCACCTAACAAGACATCAACATGCCTCTTTTAGGCCAACAAACAAACATATATAACATAACTCTACTATTTAAATATAAACCTAACTCTAACTATCAAGCTATCTCTTTTAACTCAAAAACCATGTCAAGTTTCTTCTTAACTAATCTAGATGCTAAAAGGAAGAGTTTTAACTCTTCAAAACCATAGTTTAACTAAAAAACTATCCATATGAAATGGGTTCCACCAAACATGAAAATGGTAGAAAATAAGAGAAAAGAAGAAGAAAAAAACGGTTTTTAGCTTCACTTACTTCTTCCTTTACCAAAGATAAGGTAGGTTTAGGTATTTAGCTTCTTCCTTTCTTCAATCTCTAAGAAAATGGCTTTTTTAGCTCCAACAACTCCCTCTTTCTACTGTTTTAAAGGGTTTTGGGCTATATAAGTGGTTTTCCCCTTAGTTTTTTGTGGTTTTTGCTTCTTTTGAGTGAAAAAAAAAAGTGGAAGAGTAGAGGGGTGAAGAAAGAATACAACTTTTGGGTGGAAAAGTTAGGGTTTGAGGCTGATGTTAATGAGGAAAAAGGAGATGAAGGGTTTTTATACTTTGGTAACGATGTCAATTTGGTCCCTCCTTATTTTTGCCAAATACCCACTTAAATCCTTAGCTTTTACTTATTTCTTATAACTTTTATCAATTTTATATTTTTTAATTAAATTACCCACAACATAATTAAATACTTTAGAAGCTTTTAAATTCCAAATTTAGACTAAGATTATTAAACACATTAATTAATTATCCGTACCTAAATTACTGGCATTATAACAATATCACTCGAGTTACTCATGGTGATCCAAAAATTTTGTTAGCTCAAATGCTATATTAAATTAAATCCCAAGTTTTGATGATTACAAAACCATGATATTAGAATTTGGTACTTTATTATTTTAATTTCATATTCAAAGCTGCAATATGGTTTGAAGACAAATATTAATCAAGAAGAGATTCATTTATACAGCAGTAACAAACTTTAGGATCATATTGTAAAGTTATTATGATGTGTGTCAAAAGTGAAGTTCAAAAATATTAGAAAAGTATTAAATAGAAACGTACTTTTTAACTGTTAAAAACCTAGCCATATTGGGATTCCAAGCCCAAGACTGGATGGGTCCCAAAGCCCAAAGTTGTTCCTCCAATTCCACCTATGGTTCCTCTAATTTACATGTTCCAACCAATTGAAGAAGACTTTCTATCTCTATAGGAAAACATGCTAGACCCCATTAATCATGCACTGACAGTCTCTGCTAAAAGACAAAAATAACGGCTAGTTTTGTAAAAGCAATTTCTTATCTCTATTGGCTAGTTTTCTACTCAAAAACTATAAATACATATTGAAAAGATGTTTTGTTCCATATTTGTTTTCCATCTTTCAAATAGCTTTTCCTTCCACTTGAGCTTCATATTTGACATTTCCTTCACTTTGGCTCTTAGTTTCTATTGTATTCATCAAATTTAAGCTTGCTTAAAGTGTATTTGAGCTGTAATCTTTCAAATAGAGCTTTAATAGTTGTTTTGGGTTGGTTAGCACCTAGGGTTTCAAGTTAATCAAGTGTTTATCAAGTTTAACTTTGTAAAAACTTGTGATTGTGAGTATGAGATTAGGTTTAGCTCTGTTTAAGGTTATAATTGGCTTAACTCTTGCCCTTGAAAAGAGTTACTAGTAGAGAGGAACTCTCAAGATTAATTGAGGAGTAGATGTAGGCTTAAAAAAGTCGAACTACTATAAATTAACTGTCAAAGCTCTCTTACTCTGTCTCTGTTTTATATTGCGTTATATTTTTTCATTTTAAATTAGCTTTTGAAAAATCCTTTAATTTTGATTCACTTTTATTTGAGTACTAACTTGCATTTTAGTATTTTGTAAAAGCATTTGTCTATCTCTCTGAAGGCTTTCTAGTGGAAGATTATTTTTCTAGTTTTAAAGTTCTCGTTAATCTCACTCTCCTTTTGAGAAACATACTTTGTTCTTATCAAAATACCACTAGCTTACTTTAGAAAGTTGGTCAGTTTTAAAAGTTCATTAAGCCTTTAAAATCTCAATTCACCCCCTCCCCTCTCTTTCATCTTGAGCTATTTTGGGACCTACATTTAGCATTAGAGCCAAACTCCTTTTACATAAGGTATTACAACCTTTGAGAGATCTACAAATATGGCATCTACCTCAAATAATGCAGCTCCTTCACTCATTGCTACTCCTTTTCAAGAAGGATAGTATATAACATGACCTCCTTTATTCTCAGGAAGCAACTATCTCTATTGGAAGGCAAAGATGTGTCATTTCTTACAATCAAATGACTTAGACTGTTAGGAATCAGTCTTGGAAGGATATACTCATCCCACAAAGGATGATGGAATAAAGAAGAAGATCAAAGAAATGACCAAAGAAGAAAAACAAGTTACAAAAGCAAACTCTAAAGCAATAAGCTTCCTATTTTATGGGCTAGATACAAATGAGTTCAATAGAGTTTTTAGATGTGATACAGCAAAACAAATATGGGATAAGCTGGAAACAACCTATGAAGGAACTGAGGAAATTAAAGACTCAAGGCTTTATGTAGTGATGAATGATTATGAAACATTCAAAATGAAGCATGATGAAACTATATCTAAAGCTAGTGAAGATTTGTGAACATTACAAATGCTCTTAAAGCCCTTGGTGAACCCATTAGTGAAGTTCATCAAATCAAGAAGTTCTTAAGATCACTTACATCATGATGGGAGTCCAAAGTGGCGATCTTGCTAGATAAAAATATCTGAAATCTATCATACGATGAGATAATTGGCTCTTTATTGTCATATGAAATGCTAATCAAAAGCCAAATTGTTGATGCAGATGTAAAGAATAAAGAGAAAGAAAAGGGGATTGCACTTAAAGCTTCTTCGAGTGATAATAATAGTTGACTCTCAAGTGATGAAGAGCTAGCTATGATGGCAAGAAAGTTTAGAAGAATGCTGAGAAAGGGAAGAAAGAATCCATACAAAATTACAAGCCAAGGAGCAAACCTACAAAATCATAAATGTATTAGAAAACTCAGAACAACAGTGATATTATATGTTATGAATGCAACCAACCTAGCCACATAAAATGCAAGTGCCCAAAGCTGAAACAGAAAGGAAAGAAGTACAAGAAACGTGCTATGGTTACAGCTTGGAGTAATAGTGAAGAGTCAAGTTCAAGCTCAACTGATTCTGATGAAAATGAAGCAGCTCATATGGCATTGATGGTTGAAATAACATATGTTCAATGAAAACCATTGGAGCTTAGTGTTGACTGAAACTTTGAGGTAAGCGACTCTGATTCTTCTTGTGATAATGATTTGTTGAGATGTTTTGAAGAGTTACATTATAAATATGGCAAGATAAATAAAAAGTATTATGTCAACAATTTTATGAAACAAGAGTTGTTCGGTTTGGTAAGAAAATAAGAGTTGTTATGAATGATTGTGTGCAATATATGAAAAATGATGCTTATTTTGATAAAATTGTTTCACATATCTTTCCATATATTACATGTTATTATTGTAATAAAAAGGGATAATATAATTGAATATTATTTCTTGAGAAAGGATGCAAATGCTAAAAAGGTTTGGGTTGTAAAAGGAAAATATCCTTTATAAACAAGTCACAAAAATGTGGATGTTCCATCCACTTCAACTAACAACTAAGGAGCCATATTAAAATGGGTACCTAAATCAACCTAATTTTCTTTTATAGGTATGTTTGAAAAGCACCTTAAGCTTGAACAAATGGTATTTAGACAGTGGCTGCTCTAGACATAAGACATGGGACAAAACAAAATTCAGCAAACTAAGTCCCACTCGAGATGGTAATGTTACCTTTGGTGATAAAAGCAAAGGAAAGATAGTTAGAAAAGGAACAATTGGTGGAAATCCTACAATTGAAGATGTTTGTTTAGTTGAAGGAATGAAATATAATCTGTTGAGTATAAGTCAGCTTTATGATAAAGATAGAAAAGTTATTTTTGAAGTTGAGACATGTAGAGTTGAAGAGGCTACAACAAATCAAGCGATTATTATTGGAAAAAGAGAAGGAAATGTTTATATGATTGATCAAAAAGAAGTAAAGAGAAGTGAAACAATATGTTTATTATTAAAGGATGATGAAAGTAAGCTTTGGCACTGAAAGTTAGGACATGCCAGTATACATCAACTCAAAAAGCTGCCCAAAAAGGATCTTGTAATAGGACTACCTAAATTAAGATATGAAAAGGCATATTTATGCAAGGCATATCAACATGGAAAGCAAATAAGAAGTTCATTTAAACCTAAAAAGGAAATATCTATAAAGAGACCAGTGGAGTTGCTTACTTTGATCTTTTTAGTCCAATCACTCCATTAAGTCTTAGTGGAAAGGCATACACCTTTATTATTATAGATGATTATTCAAGATTTATATGGGTGCTATTTTTGACTCATAAAAATGAAGCTTTTGAAAGCTTTAAGAAGTTATGTAAGAGATTACATAATGAGAAGGGGTATTTAATCACTAGCATAAGAAGTGATCATGGTGGTGAGTTTAAGAACAAACAATTTGAAAAATTTTGCAGCAGCTATGGAATTACACATAATTTTTTTAGCACCAAGAACTCCACAAAAAAATGGAGTAGTAGAAAGAAAGAATAGAACCTTGCAATAAATGGTAAGAATAATGTTGCATGATCATAATATGCTAAAATACTTATGGGCAGAGGCTATAAACATAGCATGCTACACTTTAAATAGTGCTTTGATAAGGCCTACACTCAACAAAACATTATACAAGCTTTGGAAGGGAAGAAAACCAAATATTAGCTATTATTATATCTTTGGATTCCTATGTTACATTCTAAGTAATAAAGGTAATTCAGGTAAATTTGATTCAAAAAGTGATGATGGAATCTTTCTTAGATATTCAATGCGTAGTAAAGCTTATAAAGTATTTCATAAACAGAGCTTATGTGTTGAAGAGTTAATTAATGTAAAATTTGATGAAATTGATGACTACACAAGAGAAAGGTATTTTTCTGATGTTGATGCAGGAAATGAAGATGATAATGAAGAGAAAAATGTTGTTGAAGTCAAAATTGAAAAAGAAGAATCATCCAAAGATGTGCAGGCAATTATAATACTATCAAAATACTCAGACTGAAACAGAACAACAATCAGAACTCCAACAGATCTAGTAGTATACCAATCTACCAAAAGAATGGAGATACCATAGAAATCATCCTCAAGAAAATATAATTGATAGCCCCCCAAATGAAAGATTCACAAGAAGCAAACTAAGGGAATATTTCGGTAATTATGCTTTTGTTTCTCAAGTTGAGCCAAAAAGCTTTGAAGAAACTCAAACTGATGATAATTGGATTCTTTGCTATACAGGATGAATTAAATCAGTTTGAAAGAAACAAAGATTGGAAGCTAGTTCCTAGACCTAAAAATCATTCAATAATTGGTACAAAATGGGTGTTTAGGAATAAATTAAATGACATGGACATGTAATTAGACATAAAGCTAGACTTATGGCTCAAGGCTACAATCAAGAAGAAGGAATTGATTTTTGATGAAACATTTGCACCTGTAGCTAGACTAGAAGCAATTAGAATTCTATATGCATTTGCATGTTTTAAAGATTTCATGCTTTACCAAATGAATGTTAAGAGTGCATTCTTAAATGGCATGTTAAATGAAGAAGTATACGTTGCTCAACCCCCTGGATTTGAGGATCATAATCTGCCTAATTATGTTTATAAACTCTCAAATGCTCTTTATGGTTTAAAACAAGCTCCAAGAGCTTGGTATGAAAGATTGAGCAAGTTCTTGATTGATTAAGGCTTCACTAGAGGAAAAGTTGATACAATATTGTTCATTAAGCATAAATCACATGAGATGCTCATAGTACAAATATATGTTGATGATATTATTTTTGGATCAACTAATTCTTCTCTTTGCAAAGAATTTACTGACTGTATGATGCAGGAATTTGAAATGAGCTTAATAGGTGAACTCTCTTTCTTCTTGGGGCTACAAATAAAACAATATAAGGATGACATATTTATTAATCAAGCTAAATATAAAAGAGAACTACTGAAAAAGTTTAAAATGGAGAATTCAAAGGCTGCTAAAACTTTTATAAGTACAAGCTTAAAATTGGATGTTGATGAGAAAGGAAAGAGCATTGAAGAAAAGCTAGCAGAATGATTATTTCATTGCTTTACTTGACTACTAGCAGACCATATATTCAATTCGATGTTTTTCTTTAAACAAGATTTCAATCATTCTCATCTTAGTGCAGTTAAAAGAATCTTAAGATACTTGAATGAGACATAAGATTTGGGGCTTTGGTATCTAAAAGGAACAACAATGGAACTACTTGGATATACTAATTCAGACTTTAGTGGGTGTAGAATTCATAGAAAAAGCACTTTAGGGGCATGCCATTTCCTTGGTCAAGCTATAGTAACTTGATTTAGTAGAAAGCAAACATCTATTGCTTTATCTACTGCAAAAGCTGAGTATATAATTGCTAGTAGCTGTGTTGCTCAAATATTATGGATAAAATAGCAAATGGAAGATTATGGAATAAAGTATGATGTTGTTTCTATATATTGTGACAACACAAGTGCCATTAACATCACTAAAAATCCAGTTCAAAACTCAAGAATGAAGCACATTGAAGTGAGATACCATTTCATTCATGACCATGTACAGAAAGGGAACATAAGTCTAGAAATTCATGCCAACTGATGATCAATTAGCGGACATATTCACTAAGCCACTAAATGAAGAGAGACTTTGCCAAATAATAAGAAATTTTGGTATGGATAATGATCTAAAATAATGATCATCATTCCTGGTATTTATGATTCATATTTTTAATTCATTTATGATAAGATTATATGTGAATTGTGAAAATTTTGTTGAATTCATACAATGCATTAGAGTAACCTATAAATAATCATTAGAATACTATTAGAATTATTGGTTGTCTAATACTTTGTGCTAGTAATGTTCTTGAGCCTATATGTTGTGTTTTTGTATTCATGATCTATGAATTCTCTGATGTGTTTATTTGATTTATAATTAACTATTGATTACCATTGATACCCTTCAAGTCTCAAATAATCAAATTAAAAATTAGGGATTAAATGGTCTTATAGTATGACTAGCACCTATGAGTCCTAGTTTTTTAGTTCTTCTTAGAGGCTTTGAAATTATTAATAAGTTTAATTGCTAAATAGAAAAGCTTTTGTTTTGTTGTGTTTCTTAGTAGAATAATTTTAATGAATGAAAAGATTTGCCTTTTGGAACAAAAATAACAAGTTATGAATTAATTTTAAAACTCAAGTCAAACTCGTATGGGAACTTATGTAATAATTATGGTTATTCAGAACCTTAAGGATAGCAATGAAAATGTCTTTTCAACTGTTTTTTTTTTACTTTTCTCTTTCTTGTAATATTTCCTTAACTTAAACCAATTTCCTTCCTATATGAACACAAGCCTCTCACAAATTCTACCTACCTTGCCAAAATTAAATTTGTTCTGTCCATCGAAGATTACTCTTCCACAAATGATTTCATTATCACCATAACTCTTAGCCACTGATCACTGTCAACCACTATTAGCAAATTGGTTATCAACGGACAAAAATCAAGGCCACAATTTCTTTGTGGTGTCAAATCAATTTCTCTGTTTCACTATTGTAACTACAATTTTTCTTCAAAGTTTCATATTTCTTCACCACGGCAAGAACCCCTACGCTCATCCTCTAACCGAAGCTCCAGATCCTCAACCTCCACCCACAAAACAAAACCCTAACTGTTGACGTATCATCATTGGAGAATCATCCATAGATGATGAATCTAGTAGAAACTCTTTTCAAAATGGGAATAATGTTCTTACTGAAAAGATGAATAAAGACAATGACAACCCCCAAGGCAATTCTCAACCAAATAGTGAACATGTCATCACAAAACCAGTGGCATCGACTCAATTTGGTGAAGCTCTGCTGCCTAGATCAAACATTAATTTGGTAATAGCTCTTCCCTCTAATTTTATCATTACCAAAGCTGTGGATTGTGCATTTTTGGAATTCAAATTTCCTGAAATTTAGCAATGTATTGAATATAAAAAGTGGGATGTCATGCTTAAAATCAGAGAAAGACTGTACCCAAATTTGGTTAGGGAGTTCTTTAATCATAGGGAAGTTATTGATGACAATTGCATTGCTATTTTGATGAATGCATAATTATATACCCTGACTTTGGAATTGCTTGCTACTGTTTTTAAAATCCCCAATTCTGGACACTGCCTTTCAAAAGGGGAAAGTATAGTTATTAAAGGATTTAATCCTACCAAATTCCTATCACGGACTCTCACCAATCCCAAAGTCGTGCCCAAATGTTGTGATCTAGCTTCCTCTATGATGAATTCTACTTATAGGGGCCTTCATAAAATTATCTTTTATTTTTCATTACCAAAGTCAGGAAGCATGCACTATGTGAGTGAAACTAGAATTGTGTTTGTTATAGTGCCTAGTTTAAAAGAAGCCTGTAAGCCTTTACCACTTAATGATGAAATTCATTGTTGAAGGGCATAGAAATTTTCCCTATGGTATATTACTGACTCCCATTTTTAAGCATTGGAATCTTGTAACTGAAGATTTATGTTATGTGCCTACTAAACGTATTTCTATTATTGGAAAGAATTTGTTTGCAATTTCTAAAGGCAGAAGTGAAAAATCTATGAAAAAGAAAGCTATAGAGTCAAAACAGGCTGGAGATAGTGGCAAAGCACAAAAAATTCAAGAGAATATCTTAGCCAATTAGCTTAAAAGCCTCCAACAATAACTTGCTATGGTCCAGAAGTAAGTCCTTACTATTACAGAAAAGCAGAAAGAAACCCAGGTGAAAATGGACAAAAAGAAGGGAAAACAACCTATGCTGCCTGTCAAAATCAGTAAGGATGAGGATGATGATCCATATCACACCTTAGCCCACATCCTTCAGCATAAGGATCCTTCGCTTCCTCGTGGTGGCCCAATTATCAAAGAACCAACCTCTGAACAACCTCATATCTCTAATGATAACAGTGAACATACGACATCTGCTTCTCCCAAAGTTGCCAAGACTACTGTCCCTTCTTTTATCAACATTCACACTCACAATAAGAGGAATGCCAAATCCATTACTACTACAAAAGGAGCCAAAGAGATGTTAGATGAGGTAAAGGAAATTGAAACTCTTTTAGATGATGTGATGGATCTTGATGAAATGGTCTCCATTCCCGCCAAAGATGTCTTTAAAATCTACAACTCTCTTTAAGCTGCTGAACATCTTTTTTGGGCTTACCTTTTTAAATATAAGGCCTAATCTTTGCGAGTTTATGTCTCTTGATCCCTCTTCTACTCCCAATCCACCCTAGTTAGCTCTCCTGACCTCCAAACCTACCACCACTATCCGTCGGTCTAGTATATTACAATCTGCCATTATACCTTCTACTCATAAGGGTATTAGTTCCAGTGCACCAGTTGATTTGAGTTAGTTTTTTTTTTTTTTTTTTTTTTGCTGATGACAAAAAGGGGGATACAATGAATGGCTTGTTTTTTGCTACTTTTTATTTTAGGACTTAGCTGATTTAGCTTTAGGATTGCATTAGGACTTAGCTTTAAATTTTAATTGTGAACAGTCACTGTTTTAGGAATAATCATTGTTTTAGGACTTAGCTATGAACACTTTGAACTGTTGATATATGAATGACTACTATTTTGATCAATATTTGTTGACTGTTACCTTGATTAATTATTGCTTAGTGCCTAGATGAATTATGGTTTATAGTACTTGAATAAGTATGTTGCAAGGTAAAAAGTATATTGATTAATAGTGTTGTCATTACTCATAGTTCAGATTAATGGCTATATATGAGACATTATGAATAGAACTAAATTCTAACATAATGCTTTTTGATTTATAAGTAGTATTTTGATAGAATTTAGTTTCTAATGAGTAAAATGAAAATTATACTTGCTGAATCTTTCTTTGAACCCCCATACATGAATTGAGGGGGAAAGTGTCATGAGCCAACTTTGAACAAATTCTAAACATTATAATCAAAGTTTTGTTATCATAAAAAAGGAGAGAATGTTAGCTCAAATGCTAGATTAAATTAAATCCCAAGTTTTGATGATTATAAAACCATGATATTAGAATTTGGTACTTTATTGTTTTAATTTCATATTCAAAGCTACAATATGGTTCGAAGATAAATATTAATCAAGAAGGGATTCATTTAAACAACAAGGAACTTTAGGATCATATTGTAAAGTCATTGTGATGTGTGTCAAAAGTGAAGCTCAAAAATATCGGAAAAGTATTAAATAGCAATGTTCTTTTTAATTGTTAGAAACCTAGTATTCAAGGAGTATATGCTAATTGTGCACTAACAGTATGTGCTAAAAGACAAAAATAACAACTAGTTTTGCAAAAGCAATATCTTGTCTCTACTGGCTAGTTTTCTACTCAAAAACTATAAATACATGTTGAAAAGATATTTTGGTTGTTAGAAAAACATATTTATTTTTCATCCTTCAAAAAGCTTTTCCTTTCACTTGAGCTTCATATTTGACATTTCCTTCACTTTGACTCTTAGTTTTTGTTATATTCATCAAATTCGAGTTTGCTTAAAGTGTGTTTGAGCTGTAATCTTTCAAATAGAGCTTTAATAGTTGTTTTGGATTGGTTATCACCTAGGGTTTCAAGCTAATCAAATGTTTATCAAGTTTTACTTTGCAAAAACTTGTGATTGTGAGTATGAGCTTAGGTTTAGATTATTTAAGGTTGTAATTGGCTTAACTATTACTCTTGAAAAGAGTTACTAGTAGAGTTACTATCAAGATTAAATCTTGAGGAGTAGATATAGACTAAAAAAAGCCAAACTACTATAAATTAACTGTCAAAGCTCTCTTACTCTGTCTCTATTTTATATTGCTGCAAAGTTGTTATATTCTTTCATTTTAAATTTGCTTTTGAAAAATCCTTTAATTTTGATTCACTTTTATTTGAGAATTAACTTGCATTTCAGTATTTTGTAAAAGTGTCTATCTCTCTGAAGGCTTTCTAGTAAAAGATTATTTTTCTAGTTTTAAAGTTCTCGTTAATCTCACTCTACTTTTGAGAAACATACTATGTTTTGATCAAAATACCAGTAGCTTACTTCAGAAAGTGGGTCAGTTTTAAAAGTTTATTAAGTATTTAAAATCTCAATTCATCCCCCTCAACTATTTTGGGACCTACAAATTTGTGGTATAGAGTTTGGATTGTTAGACCTCTTATTGCTCTGATACCATGTTAAGATAAATTTCCTTACATTTATTCATTATATATATATATATATATATATATATATATATATAAGTGTAGACCTTAATAACTTAGAATATAATAGGAAATAGAATACTACACAATATAGAATTAGAATAGAAGTAGATTATAGTTAGATATATATGGAGTTTGATCCTCATCTTTATCAAAAGGGATTAGTAGGGTTTTGTTTTTAAATTTTATTCTTATTTTTTTAAAATTATTATATATTTCAAATTACTTTTTTTTTTTGTACACTACCTACATATATTTAAAGAAAATTTTGATAATTTTTAAACTTAATTTTACATTTTAATATCATGTAATCAAATATAAAAGGTATAAGGTACAAGGTGCCCCGTATTTATCTTGTTTTGTTATTTAGCCCCCTAAAATATTTTTTTATCCAATTTGCCCCAATTTCAATTTTTGGTCCACATTACTCTCTTGTATTTTAGAAAGATATTATCTCTTGCCTCTCAATGCTAACATGTCATCATATTATATCAACATATGCTAACATGACATAGTAATATGTCAATATTGGGGGCAAAAGGTTACATTTTTATAATATATAAGGAGTTAAATGTGAATCAAAAATTGAATTCACGAGCTAAACTAGATTAAAAAAAAAACATTTTAGGGAGCAAAATGGAAAAATCTAACAAATAGAAGGAGTCAAATATGACTTAACCCAATATAAAACCATTCATTATCCTACATACCTTCCAAACATGACAATATAAATACTACATTCTACCATACTTTACTTGCATTACTTTATTTTACCTTACTTTATTAAACTCTCTTCTACCCTCATCCAAATAAAAGTGTAAATGTCATCCATTGCACATTCCAATTTATATAAAATATAAATCATAATGCACCTAAAATATAAGAGAAATGTAAAATACCTTCTCGATATTATTTTCTTTATTATTTTTTTTATCCTTTCAATAAAATATAC
>CATIWF010046159.1:0-14589 GCA_949630135.1 Balakata baccata
ACACTTGAAACATCTTTACTAATTAATTTTTCATCTAATGGATCATAAATTTGATATACTAAACTTAATTAGACGGTATCTTTTGAGCTATTTAGGTTGCGGATCAAGTATTGGATCTCTCTTACTACTGATCGGTATATGGTCATTGTACAAGTTCATAAAGAGAAGACGAGCCCTGAAGCTGAAGCAAAAATTTTTCAAAAAAAATGGTGGGTTGTTACTTGAGCAACAGCTGTCTTCTACAGAAAATCATGTTGAGCAAACAAAGGTTTTCAGTTCCAAGGAGCTTGAGATAGCAACTGACCATTATAATGTGAATAGAATCCTAGGCCAAGGAGATCAAGGAACTGTTTACAAAGGAATGTTGACTGATGGAAGAGTTGTAGCCATAAAGAAGTCTAAAGTGGTGGATGAAGAAAAGCTTGATCAGTTCATCAATGAGGTTGTGATTTTATCTCAGATCAATCACAGAAATGTGGTCAAACTATTTGGCTGCTGCTTGGAGACTGAAGTTCCTCTGTTGGTGTATGAGTTCATTCCCAACGGGACACTCTTCCAATACATACATAATCAAAATGACGACTTGCCATTTACTTGGAAAATGCGTTTGCAGATTGCTGCAGAAATTGCTGGTGCTCTTTCTTATTTGCATTCAGCAGCTTATATGCCTATTTATCATCGAGATATCAAGTCTTCAAACATACTTCTGGATGAAAAATATAGAGCAAAAGTGGCTGATTTTGGTACCTCAAAGTCAATTTCAATTGATCAAACACATGTGACTACTCGAGTACAAGGAACCTTTGGATATCTTGATCCTGAGTACTTCCAATCAAGCCAATTTACAGAGAAAAGTGATGTTTATAGCTTCGGAGTAGTTCTTGTTGAGCTTTTAACTGGACAAAAACCAATATGTTCATTGAGATCTGCGGAACAGAGAAGCTTAACTACATATTTTCTCCTATCAATGGAAGAAGATCGTTTGTTTGAAATTCTTGATAATCAAGGTATTGAGGAGGCAAGAAAAGAAGAGATTATTGGAATGGCCACATTGGCGAAAAGATGTTTGAGCTTGAATGGGAAGAAGAGACCAACCATGAAAACAGTGGCAATGGAGTTAGAAAGGATTAGAGCAACTCAAGGAGATTGTTTAACTACTGAACAACAATATGAAGAGGTTGATTATACAGTAGGCGACTACACTGGCCCATGGGAAGTTGCTTCATCTTCAACTAGGTCACTCGATAGCAGTTTACCAGGCCGTTTAGATGGGCAACCGTTACTTTCCAATATTACTTCTTAGAGTGTTATTTCCTCTCGAATTTTCTATTGTTACTTTTGCCATCTATCCATTTTTTATAAATAAGGAGGGGTAATTTTTAGTCATTCTTGATCTGAAGTCGGTACTTGTTTTTAATAAAATAAGTAATTTTTTCATATAGATCTAAATTTTTTTATTTATTTTATTTTTTATAATTTCGTTGTCATGTTGTGGCATTTTTTTTTGGGAATTTAGATGGGCTAAATTTATTCGATCTAATAGAGATTATAAATCATATTATTCTCAATAATGTGTTGCAAAATTAGAATCATATATATTTTAGTCACTATAATATTATCAAACTTGTATGGATTATATTATTAATTTGAGTGTTGTAAGTAAGTTTTTTTCACTGTTTCATTATTAATTGTTTTTAAAATATTTATATTTGTATTTCTATCGACCTATTGCTAGTTTGAATCAATAAAATTATTAAAAAAAAAAAATTAAATATACTAATAAAACTAAATGTGTGTGCTTAAATTGATTGAATATTGTTTAGATTTTTATGATCCAGAACGAAACTAAATTAGGGAGCTTAATCATGAATCTATAGATATTTGTTATCGTAAGTTAAAAGATGTTAAGCATTATATATGAATAACGATATATATTCTAAGATATTTTAACTTGTTTTATCTATATTAAAATATTAGTATTATGACATAAATCATTTTATTTGTAATTTCAATCTATTAATAAAAGGTAAGACAACCGATAAGGGGTTTGAAGATCAATAAATTTTAATTTAGTTATCTTAATTCGTAATATTAATACGGTGATTAAGACTCAATTCTCCAATCACTCTAATAATAATAATAATAATAAAGGGGTTCAACAAACCTTTTAATGAAAAATTATTATGTAGATTCAATCTATCAATTTAATCATAAATAATATATATATCAATTAATGAACTTAATAATTAAATACATATCACATATGCTTAGTCTATAGATGATAGCCCGAGTCTAGCTAATAATTTTGCCATTTTTAACATTAAAACGGGTGGCAGGCCAACAGCCAAAAGAAACAAAGGTGTCTTGAAGCTTGTCATAGACAATCATAATAAAAGCATGCAGGTTCATTATTCAAACATTGCTAATTCTCAAATTTTCAGATCTTATACCTGCTTCAAACCCTAACACGATTTTAATCACTAACAAAATCAGGTACCTTCCCTCTCCTCTCCTCTTTCTTCATTTTAAATTAATCCACCACGACACTTGGGTATTGGCTATTACAGATGGAATTGAAGCTAAAACATTTGTCACTTTTGGTGTTGTTTAATAGTCATTTTGAAGTTTTGGACGAACATGCTAAGATTTAGATGCATTGGTGTCAGCTCATCTACTTTTGATTATGTTAATCCAATTTTTTTTTCTTTTTTTGTGATTGTCATTTGGCCAAAACCACCTGCTATACATCGAAGAGTGCGATACATGGCCTCCTCAAACCTTGGACCAGTAATGGTGGTTCTTACCACACCATCACCAATTCTATTCTGCAAAACTCACAGTTAAGAGCATGGAGATGCTTAAAGTATTCTAGATAAAATAAACGGAAGCTCCAAAAGAAAAAAAAAAAAAACTTAATTAGTATATACTATTAAATAATCTGCGTCAATAAGTTTCAAAAAGGGGAAAAAAAAAATTGTCCTTCAATAGGAACAGGCACGTCCACACATGTAAAACATGGACAAAACAATCATATTTGTAAAATCCAATGCTATCAAGAGGAAAATACAGAATGAGTGCTATACATAATATACATCATTTTTAAGAAGGTAAAAATCGAGAGAAGAGATCGAATAAATAATTGCTTATTTGTAGTGGCGGAGTCGGAACTCCAAAATTAGTGAAGGCAAATCTAAAGGCAGATGCACATTTATATACTGATGGGTACAATGATCTCATAAATTTTTTAAAAATTAAAATAATATGTATACTTCTATAAAAATTAATAATAAGTATAATATTTTGAATATATGTGGACCCACTAAAATATAAAGTGGACACAATAATATTTAAAATACATTAATTTTTTTTCTAATTATTCATAAAATATGATTAAAAAATGAAAGTAATTAAAAAATTAATAAATGAGTGAATTAGTGGTAATGATATATATTGGAAATGATGTATTTAATAGTTAGTAATGATACAACTATATACTATATTTTGAAAATATGAAAATTCCTTGAATAATGTTATAACATTTTTTTTTACTATAACATGCACATTTTTATAATGTCAAAAGATATATATAGCCCAATGTAATTATTTATTTTTATTATTTTGCACTATTAACTAGTTTTTAGTCCACATTGCTCTTTATATTTATTTTTTTTTGTCTACTTTGTTTTTTAAAATTCAAAAGTATAATACACTCGGCCACCATATGATGATATGACTTATTGAAAAAATACATCAGAACATGAAATATACGTATTGATAAAGGAGCATATTATGTGGAAAACTGAATTTGTAAGAGGCAAAAGTAGACAAAAAATGAAACATAAATGACAGTTTGAACCAAAAATTGACCCAAGAGAAAAAATGGTAAAAACTGACAATTAGGTCCATTTGACATTGTATTTTAGAAAATGCTATTTGAAAAAAAGTTATATTTTTAACTTTTTTTATGTTTGAAGACTATTTTTTGGTAGAAGCAAGTAAATAATTTTTTTTTCAAAAACAAATTGGAAAAAAAGCAATTTATAAAAAAATTGAAAAAAATCGGTTAATTAAATTAAAAGAATTCAAAATTTACTTTTGAAATTCTCAATTTCCTTACAGGGTTTTAATATATCTTATACATTTTATAATTGGAATTTACAGCATGTATATAAATTTTACTGTCTAAAATTTCTAAATCCGCTATTAAGCAAACCTATTTTTTTTAGGAGGGATCTTGAATTAGGGGGGCAAGTCTATTTTTTTAAAAGGGATAAATTTTAAAAATAATATAAATTTACATGATATTACATGAAGAGAACAATGGTCTACTTTAGATAAATATGGCTCCACTGCTACTTACTTGAATATGAATAGACTCCTCAGGCGTTAAAAGCATTGGCTTTCATTCTACTGGTGACTGACCTTAGAAAAAAGAAACCTTGGTTACTTTGAAACATTGGAATGACTTTTATACCATTACCACTTCTTGGCAAAGCATGAGTGAAATCTAAATAAGGAAGAACCTTTAAAGTAATAACAAAGCAATTAAGCAAGTAATACAGTATAGGAAAGATATAAGAAGAATGAAGATAATGTTCCTAGGTTGCAACTCATATTAATTGATCGTATTCGTATTGTGTTTTGATATATCCATAAAATGATATGAATCAATATGAATACGATATAATAAGTTAATCATGTCTAAAATTTGAACACGAACATGACATGCTTACCAATGAGTTAACACGACACTTTTAATACAATTAATATATAAAATTAGTACAACATGATTTAGCTAATGTATATATAGATTATAACGTACGAGGTTAAACGTGTCAACGGGTGTATTTTTTATTATATTAGTATGTCAACCCGAACACAACACTATAATTTTTGTATATCTATCGAATTAACATGATTGTGATACGAACTTGATAAACTTCAATTATAACTCTTAAATATCATGTTGAGTTCTGTTGCGTTATCGTATTGTATTCATTATAGTCACCCTAACTAAATATTAGCTGCTATTGTGTTTATTGAACAAAAAATAGTTTTACCATATTTATGATTAATATATTTAAGGGAAATCAACAAATGTTAATCATTAAAAATTTAACCCATTTGACCACAAACTTATAATTATAACAGATATTGATATGTTGAGTTTGTAGCTTTAATTACATATATAATGTCCTCTCCATTCTCTAAGAAAAAGTGCCGCTGTCATGGATTTCCAATGGAAACTAAAAACGTTGAAGACAACACATATCAGCTAAACTTCACTTATTTTGGAATTGCATTTGATTGTATAAAGATTCAATTTTTTGACTGACTGCCGTTTAGAAATATTTTGATGACTTTCAATTAAGAAAGAAATTTTGATAATAATTGTATACCTGAAATGTCACTCCCTTTTCTGTAATATCAGCTAAATGCAATAATGATACCTGAAATATGAAAACAAAGGGTAGAGAACAAGTTATGAGCTTTGAACTCAAGATTTTTTTGTTGCACAAAACAAAGCTCTAATAGAATCCGCGAAAGAAAAAGTACTAGAAAAGCTTGGAAAGAAATCTAACATGGATAGATTCAGATGCAGAAATTTAAGCTAATACATAATGCTACTGTATGGGAGCAAAATGACAAAATTACAACAGAGAAGAAAACCAGGAACAAAAAACTGATAAACTAAAACAGCAATTCTACTATTATGAATTAAGTGATAGTGGGAAACCATCTGCAAACCACCCGAATCTGTAAGCAGCGCTCTAGGCCAGTTCATAAATTTGTGGAGGCCGCCTAATACATCAATAAGCTCAGATCATGTAGGACGAAGTGCCAAATGGTTGTAGGGAATATTTTAAAAATTATTAAACTTTTAATAAATATATTTTATCAAAATATATCGCAGTGGAAAATCTTATCTTTTGATTGAAACCGTCTCATATTATGAATAAAATAATTAATTCGCATAAACTGTATCTTTTGATATTAGAGATCGAAGCTCACACAAGATTTTTTCATCTGCACAAATTTTCCGAATTATTTTCAAGTTTGATTGCACTAGACAGATGAGTATTTTATACTCTACAAAGTTAAACAATTAACAATTGAACAACTAAAATTAAGACTAACAAATAAAATAAAAATTATTTTCTTTTGCATTTAGATTATTTGATATTAAAAAAAGTGTGAATTGCCTCAAGAGAACCAAAAGAAAAATAATTAATAAAAATTATTTTCTTTGTTTCGGCCGGCTTACTCAGCGAAAAAGAAAGGGGACCATGCCTTTTCCTTATTGTTTTGTTATTTTCTCTCTTTCCAAAAGAAAGAGTCCAACAACTTAGAACACACCATCTTCAAACAGGACTTGTACGTGGACTTTTTTAAATTTCAATCTCCAATCTTCCTTTTTAATAGGGATTAGATAACATCATTATTATCTTATTTTTTTAATATAAAATAAATAAATAATTTAAGTTTTATCTCTTACATTATTTCTAATCAAGATAAAATTCTTTATTATTTTTATTCAATAATTTATCTATTTTATATTTAATTCTAATTAATTTAGAATTTTATAAAATTAAAATAATTATCTAATAAAATTTTATTTTCCACGTACCATCCAATAACATTAATTTTGTTCACTTATAGATCCAAGAGCCAATATGCTAATTAATAAAACATGCAGTATTACAATCAATTAAATGAATTAGTTTCGATATCATATGGGCACATACAATAGCAGTTATAAATAATATAGAAAATTTTTTAAAAATGTCAAAAAAATCTTAAAATAATACAAAAATAACATCACTTAAAACTTTTTTCAAAACTAATAATTACATCTAAAAGTGTTACAAAAATATCTCTATTCAAAAGTCATATTCAGTATATATCAAAAGTACACATTCAGTATATTTTTAGTATATCTTGAGTAGACCTCTGTTCAGTATACCTTGTGAATACCATCGAATACCTTATAGATACTTTAGATATATCTTAGATATATCTTAGGTATATCTTTTTTGGTAACGTATTTTTTTGGGTCAGAAATCTTTTCTAGTAATATTATAAATTTCACAATTTAGTGTAATTCTTTTAAACTATCATTAAAATTATTTAAGTATTAATAGTTCGTATTGGTATTTTCACAAACATCTTTCATGCATAAATTTTGTCTTGTTGAAAATTGTGCTTTAGTAGTCTTGGAACTTCCCGCTTATTTCGCTCTACCACAGTTCTAGAAATCTAATATAATCATAGCGGATCACAAAAAAAAATGCAGAAACTTGGTAATACAAATTGAGCAATGAACTAAATTAAGATACATTAAATAAATAATTATAAATAACAACATTAAAAATACTTCAGATCCATAGCTGGAGTTATTCCTGCAGCTAATGATGATGACAACATTGAGAACATGGGCATACATGGCATATTAATTAGCACCACTCTTAGCTTTTTGTTATACAGTCGAAGCCCTGGAGATGTTGTTGCTCCCCATGGCAAAAGGGGACTGAGGCTCTTGGGTCTATGGGAAATGATGCTCCCTTGGCTGTTATGTCTGATAGAGAAGAACTCACTTTTGAGTACTTCAAGCAAATGTTTGCTCAAGTACCCCCAATTGATCCTATTAGAGAGAAAAATACTTCAGATCCGAAGCATTGAATTCAACGAAACTCAAAAACAAATTAATCACTAACACTTACAACTTCAGGCTTCACATGATCAAACAGCCGTAAACACTAAGGAAGACAGAATCATAGCATCCGAAAGCTACAACTAAATCAGAAAACCAAGAAATCTGAATTCACTTTCGCTTAAAAATCATATACAAAGAGTAATCCACCAAGATAAGAGAAAAGAGTAATGGCGCTTACATTCAGATTTCTTGCATTCAGTGATACATTGGTGGCTCTATGCCCACATTGACAATGACAAAAAAAGAAGATCAAATTGGAAAGTGATTGAGATAAAAATGAAAAAGGAAAAAAAGTGTTACTCTTTTTGAAAGAAGAAATTAAAAATAGATTGTTTGTTAATTTTTATAAAAATAGAAAAAAAAACGTTTAAATATTTACAAAAAATACTAATTCTTAAAGTTGTTTTTAAAAATAGCAAAAGCGCTAAATTTTTTTTTTTCAAATATGTTAAATGGTATAAAAATATTACAAAAATATTAAAATTCAAAATTTATCTGAAATTTACTCAATATTTACCAGGAAAATAATGAAATTTGAAGTTACATAAGATTTACTCAAAATTTATCTAAAATTTACTCAAAGTTTACTAAAAAATTAAAGAAAGTTGAAGTTATACAAAATTTATAAAAAATTTACTCAAGATTTATCTAAAATTTATCCAAAATTTACTATAAAATTAATGAAAGTTGATGTTATCCAAGATTTACTCGAAATTTATCTAAGACTTATCTAAGATTTATTACAAAATTAAAAAAAGTTGAAATTACATGAGATTTACCTAATATTTACCTAAGACTTACTTAAAATTTGCTCAAGATTTATTAAAAATTTACTCAATATTTACTAGAATAATTGGGGAAAGTTTAAATAACCTAAAATTTACTCAAAGTTTATCAAAAATTTATTAGAAAATTTGGTGAAAGTTTCAAAAAATCTGCAAATTACTAAATTGCTAAAATATTTTTAATAGACCAACATATCATTAAACTGAAAAAGACTTGCAATATATTTTCAATTTTTCAAAAATTTGAAAAGCATTTTCAAAGACTGGCAAATCCTTAAAATGTAAACATAATTTCAAAATCAAGCAAGTATCTAATTTTAAATAAATTTTTTTTAAAAGACTAGTGAGTTAGAAAATTCAAAACACAAATTTCAAAGGATTAGAAAGTCTTTAAATTGTGAATAAAAATTTTAAAAAGCCAACAAATATGAACCAAGAGACATGCAAGTCATTAAACGGCAAAAATTACTATCAAGGAGGAGCTTTTTAAGACCTAAAAATGATTCTATTTCATAAGAATATCATTTTCAAGATTGCATTACGAGAAAGAAGAAAAATTTGGTGTTTACCACCTCAATAACAAAGATGAATATTGAAATTATGGCATTTAGGTAGAATATTTAAAAAAAATATCATGGAAATAATTTTCAAATAATGTTGAATTTTAGTTTTTATTTAAATTAATAGAAATCTAAATAAATTTATGAATATTTTCTTAGTTTAAATTTAAATTTTGATTATAACCCTCCTTAATTGATGAGATGTTTTGTTATTTTTTTCTTTTTATATATATATTCAACTTGAATAAATAAGATAAGTATTTTTTTTTTCTCAATTTTTATATTATGTTTCTACTTCATTTTTTTTTTAAATTTTTCAACAGCTCTTGTGGGCTGGCCGACCTTTGATAAAAAAAAAAAAAAAGTGGCTCATGAGATTGCCAATTGGGCTAATGGGCTCTTTCTTTAGTTGAGGATCAGTTATTGATGGAAGAGGTTCTCTTTCCTGCTGATGGCTTGATAGTTTCTGATGCTCTTAGAGCTGTTTCTTAATGAAAGTTGCTTATTCTAAAAAAGACCCCTTTACAATTCTTAACAACATGATTAGCTCCCACAATTAATATTTTATTACTAAATGGACAGAAAAGCACCAAAGCTACGACGCGAGGGAGTATTGATTCAACTTAAGCAGGGTGCGACTTTTCAAGATGGCATAATTAATCATGAATTTGATAATGGAGTTCAAAATTGGAAAGTTAAAAATTTGACAAAATATTTGAGAAATGACATCTGGGCTGCCAGATTACAACTTCAATTGCAGGGAGAGTGTTATAAAAACAATATCCCACGCGAATGAATTAAGTAGAAAAACGGCAATTTATACATATTGTCAAATATTTTAGTATAAAAACTCTAATACAATACGACATTTATTTAGAAAAAGAAATCTTGGGCTTTGATTTTAGGGACGGGCCTCTTGAGTATCCCATTTGACTCTTCCTATTGAGTGTGCAGTACAACAAACAATATGCTTCTAGTTCTTTGAAGTTTGAACTTTCTCATATTTTGTAGTTTTTGAACAAAATTTGATCCCATGATTACCATGGCTCTGTGCTATTTAGTATAACAACTTCGTAAGTCCCTCTCAACATAAATGCTAGCTTTAGATTTTTATTGAACAATTAGCATATATATATATATATATTTAATTTTCAAAATAAATTTTTACATAATTCGCAACAATATTACTCAAGTGCATTTGTGTCACATTGATGGCTATATATATATATATATATATATATATATATTATAGAAAACAAGAATGAAATAATTAAATATATGATTCGATAAAAAATTAATGATTAATTAGCTTATTATATATGATATTAATATACAAAACATTTAAATTTAACTTTATGATTATTTGATTTATAAATTAATCTTAGTCATATCACTATAGTTTTGTTTTCTAACCATATAATGATATAAATAATTTTAAGCTTAATAATAAAAAATAAATCATGATTAAAAATTAATTATCATAGTATGATAAATTAGTGCATGATCACCTTGATGGTAAAGTTGGCATACATAAGGGTTTTGGAACTATTTGTGACCCCTAATATTCTATATAAAATATATAGTTATATATTGCTGAATTTGTGTATGTACTTGTATGAATAATACAAGTTCATAATTATGAGACCGGCGGGGAAACACTAACTGCCTAGACCACCAATATGAGAACGGCGGGAAAAAGTAAGACAGGCTTTTGTTGAAAATCTGGAAAAGCCAGATTGATTCAACTTCAGCAAGCCCAGACTTTTAAGTTCGTTTTGTTATCAGTAGTGTGTATGCTATAGTGCATTCACAGCTTTTTATATATTAATTATTATACCACAATGCACACATGTATATTTTACATTTATAATAAATAAATATTCAAATTGCTGATTATATTATGAATGCAGTAGTTAATAATACTATGAAATATACGGCCCTTTGATTATCTATAGATAATTTATTATCAAGTTGTTGATAGTAATGAGATAAATATCTCTAGTAAAAGATAATTTTAAAAATGTTCATAACCGGTATAGGACAATGAATTGAACATTCATTAAACTTTTAAGTTATTACATGATTTATTTTGAGGAGAAATCTCATTTTTCATGATATAAAGATATCTAAATAAATCAGTGGGTTCTTAAAGAGTTAAGAGTATCGAACAATGACACCTGATAATAACTGCACAGATAGTTCTAGATGTCAACAGTTATTATCTTGGTAATAATATACGAGTCTTTAGTGACTCTAAGTCTTTTGACTTGAGGTGTCAAGACTGTCCTTTCATGAGTAGCTGTGGAGGTGTTCTTGCCTTGTACTGAACTATCCGTGCTTAGTAATCCGGCTCGTAGTCACCATAGTTAGTCATGTAGTAAGACATGAGATTACCAATAGTATGACTCGTTACCCTGTAGCACCAGAGTAAGATCCTAATGGAGTTGATATTTTGGTTCTGATAAAATAAATTTCTGGTCAGGAGAAATATGACTTATTCAATGTAAGATTGAATTATTAATTAGATTAATAATGATAAGTCTTATTTTAATAAGAATGCAAATTATCACCCATTAGTATATTGACTAATAGGGTTTGATATGCTGTGACCCTAATCAATATCGGGATCATAACGAGAGGACTTAATATTATGATTTGGAGGTCAAAATAATATTGAAGATTTTATTGGTAATTAAAAGAATAATTCCGGAAGGATATTTAATATATTTGGTATTCGAGGAATTCGGAAATTGTGTCCGATATAATATTAAGGAGTTAATATTATATTTCCGTTCCGATAAAATTATTGACTTTATAAGTCACACCAAATACTTTATTAGTCTAGTTCATATAAAAATATGGGGAGTAATTTAATTAAAAATTAAATTAGAAATGATCATATATATTATTGAGTTAAAATTAATGTTGATTAACTATTTCTCTTATTTATAATTTTAATTAAAATGTTAATTAAAATTATAATAATTTAATTAAGTTATTAATTAAATTAATTATAGTGATATATTAAAGTAATTACTATATAATTATAGAATAAAAAATTAATTTTATGATTAATAGTGGTAGCTAGAAATGAGTTATACAATTATTACACTATCATTATATTATAAATTAAAATTAAAAAAAAAAAAGTTAGAAAATCAATTTTTTTCCGTCTGCCACAACTAACCTCATTTAATGAGGTTGAAAATTGATTATGTGGCCTTTGGCCACTTCTTCTCCTTAATCCTCTTAAAATTCTTCTTTCCTTTTTCCTTAATCACTATCTCTAGTTCTTCGAATTCCTCTTGTACAAAAATTTTGTTTTTGCTGTAAAATTTTTTTTTCTTTTGCTTGTAAGGTATGAATATTGAAAAAAAATATTAATGAAAAGCTACTAAAGAGTTAGTAGCCAAAAAATTTATCAGAATGAGAAATTTGTAATCATACATCTGGGACTAGTAAAAAGAGTTTTATTAATACAAACAAAACTTTTGATCTTTTTACTTGATTTGCATCTTGATGATCTCAGTAATAAAAAATTTGTTTTAATCCTTTTATTTTTCCATTTTGTTCTTAAAAATTATAGGATGATCTTGGTAAAATGAATTTTATCTATAAATGTTATAAAATTTGTTTTGTTAAAAGTTATGGATAAATGCTCAATATTAACATGAAAAATATATTTTCATGTCATGCAATATTTGATTGTATATTTCGGTAAAATTAAAAATTTTTAAAATTTATAATTTTGACAAATTGGATCCGCTGCCAAGTCAACACGTTGAACTAATCATATAAAGGAAAGAGCAACGAAATGGTCTTTTAAACACCTCGTAGTATAATTGGACATCTCACACTATAATTCCTACAGAATGGAGACGATGCACGGGAGGAGACAGAGATTGATTATTCTTCCAATTAAGCTTCTCCTGATTTGGATTCTATGGCTACCCCGAATAACTGAAGCGGCTGTAGCCGCGCCTGCATGCCAATACACTTGCGGCGATGTTTCAATTGCTTTTCCATTTGGAATCGGAGAAGGTTGTTTCATGAATAAAAGTTTTGAGGTAGTTTGCAACTACTCTTTTTCACCTCCAAAACCCTACTTAACTAGCATCAACATGGAATTGCTCGCCCTTAGAACAGTGTTTGAAGACGCCCAAATACAAGTCAACAATCCTATAATTTCTTCGAATTGCAAAAGTACAACTTCTAATACCACAGGGATCTTCCTCTCAGGCAGCCCTTTTGCTTTTTCAAGTTTTGATAATATGTTCACTGCCATGGGTTGCAACAATTACGCTATGCTAGTCCGGGATAGTGGTGTCGCTATGGGTGGATGCATGTCCATTTGTCCCAATGGACCTTATAATAATGGAAGTGGCTGCTATGGCATCAACTGCTGTCAATCTTCAATTCCTCCACATATCCAGGCTTTTCAAGCAAATATGACAAACCCTTTGGCCAGTACCCAAGATCATAGTTGCAAGTCCGCCTTCATGGTTGATCAGAAATGGTTTCAAACCCAATTATCATCATCAAAAAGCCTTGATGATTTGAAATACAAGGATCATGTACCTGCAGTGCTTGACTGGGCAACTAGACAAGGATCTTGTGATATAAGTAGAGCCTCGAACATCGAATGTACCCGCGATCGTAACTATTGCTGGAAACAAATAAACAGTACAATTAGTCAAGTTTGTATCTGCAGAGGATGTCAAGGTACGAGCTCTCTTGATCTTTTAGCTAACATGATATACGCTAAAATCCTATAGGTTGCTGAGTGTTGGGAGGAAGAGGAAAAACAGAGGAGAAAACTCTTATATTGATATTGCTTCAAATTCCAGAGATACAATCTGAATAATATTTATAGAAACACATAAAAGTGACTCTTAGATATTTACCATATAATTAATATGAAACTACACATACCAATTCTGATTACTAAATAATAATTAATACAAGTTTATCTTCACAACACTGAGCTTCGTAATCTATTGCTTGTAAATATATGGCAGATTTCGTTAGATGCACAGATCCAAGTCAATATTACTGCTCCTTATACTGCATGAATGAGCCAGGAGGCTTTAATTGCTCATGTCCCTCAGGGTATTATCAATCAAGTTATAACTATTGCGACCGAGACATTGTTTCTTTGGAAAAATCTAAGACCAAGAGTATCATAATAGGTATGCTAATTTGAGTAATTTCTCTTTCATAGTTTTACACAATGTCAATTATGAATTTACTGCCAAATATGAACTAATTATGAATTTGTTTGTCTAATTTTTGAGCTCAAACACATAAACAGAAGTCTTGATCCTTTTCAGACTACTCATGGGCAGGATTAAGCCCATCCATATATACATATATTTGTTGTCCTACACGGACACTTGAAACATCTTTACTAATTAATTTTTCATCTAATGGATCATAAATTTGATATACTAAACTTAATTAGACGGTATCTTTTGAGCTATTTAGGTTGCGGATCAAGTATTGGATCTCTCTTACTACTGATCGGTATATG
>CATIWF010046189.1:0-27411 GCA_949630135.1 Balakata baccata
TATGTCATTAATTTTGTGTCTGCAATTATTTGATCCAACCCATTCATCTCAATTAATTTGCGCAAAAACTCAATCAATTTTTTTTTTTTTGAGGATAAGTAATTGAATTATTAAAACAATTAAAAGTGAAAAAGGAACCTCAATTTTAGAGCACTTGAGGTGTTTCTAAATATCTTAAAGACGAATAATAACTGATAAACATACTTGCATATTTGAAGTTGGTACGAAGAGAGTGCATTTGACAAAAATGAAAAAAAAAAAGTAGATATTTTTTATAAAAAAAAAGATTGGTAAAAGGTATAAAATTTTCTAGACTTTTGGCATATTATAAGATTAAAAAAAATTACTTTTGATTTCAACTGTTAGATTAAAATAAAAAAATTATATACAATAAAAAAATTTTAATTCAGTAAAAAAATTATTATATACAGTATAATAATATGAATTAAAAACTAAATTAAAGAGATAAACTCAACCAAAAAATATTTTAACGAATTAAATGACGAAAAGAAATATCAAAGACGTCTTATACTTTGTGCCTATATTTTTAAAGAAAAAATATTATTTACACTATAAAATTTGATATAATATATTTAAAAATTATATTATTTAACGTATTATTTATAAATAAAATATAATATTTTTTCTCTTAAAATTTACATAAGAACAATAATAGTATAATTTTTAAATATAAAAAAATGTTAATATAATATATAAAATAAATAGTAGTTTTTACTATTTTTAATTACCTCTACCTTAATATTTTTCTAAAATAATTAATGTTAGCTTCGAACTTAACTCAAATTAATGTTCTTAGAAGTAAGAATACTTTGCGCAAAATCTGAACCAAATATTTCTTAAATTTGAATTGCCAAAATTTTTAAAATTTTTAATCTTTTAACGGGAAAAAACAGTTCATATAACAGAAATCATTGGTTGTCATCTCTTGAATTAAACTGTAAACCTTAATTCCCATTTTTACAAAATGAAATTTAAAAAAAAAAACCCTAAATATTAATTAAAGAAAACCCAAAATAAAAAATAAAAAAAATCAGACATCAGATATTTCTCTGCTCTCATCATTATTTGCGAGTGAATTTTCACTTTTCCCAATAGTGTTTCTTCTTCTTCTTCAATTTCATTTGGTAATTTAACCTATCAGTGGACCTGACCGACCATTCATATACATACGTAGATACGATAAAAACTGTTATTCATTGCGTGTGGCTGTGTTTGTCTCTTTATAAATTAAAGCTGTGGCTTCAACAATTGACGGCTTCATCATACAATCTTTATCTCGTATTCTACTTTTCTTTCTTCCTACCTGTCCGTCAATTCTTAGAATTTGCTCTAACTTGATTTTTCCCTTTCTGGGTCTTCAATTGGTGAAGCTTTAAATCCCATGAATTGATTGCTTTAGCCTTCATATTGGGTTTTCTAACGAATATTGTGGTTACTTGGATTTGATACTTTTTCCCCTTTATTTTAGGCTTAAAAATCCCGTCTTTAATTGTAATTATTTGTTATCAATTGGTCTCTAATTGAATATTTAGTTGATTTGTAAGCTTTGTTTTTTAGGCTTTGTTATCTGGGTTGTATATTCGTTCATTTTAGAGTTGATTTATTACCATTTACAAGAGATCTAGCTATTAAGAACGTTCGTTTTTCCAAATTTGTTGGTTGAGCTATTGGGTCTAATAAATTCTCCTTCTGCTGCTGAGAAGTTCGTTATAGACTAAGGAATTCAAGTTCCAATTTGATTTTAAGCAGGTTAGCTCATTTTGGTTTATAACTTGCTTGAATTTCGTTTTCTCAATCAAATATGTGAAACTGATTCTCAGTTTTTATTAATCACGTTTGTTTTGGTCCTACAGCACAGGAAGCTAGCTACTTTATATATTTTCTGTGAAGTTTCAAATCTGTATTTGGAAAAGTTTTCAAAATATTAAAAAGATGACAATTGGGAATCATGCTCCAAAGAAGGAAAGAAAGTCGAGGAGGAGTAAACCAGTTAATGAAAATGCTCCCTTGTTACCCAAAAAGCAAGAGGAGGATGTTGGTTTTGAGGAGTTCGATGGAGCTTCCTTTACAGGCGCAGTGTTCAATTTATCAACTACTATAGTTGGTGCTGGAATCATGGCCCTGCCTGCTACCATGAAAGTGCTTGGCCTTGGCCTTGGGGTTGTCATGATCATTTTTATGGCGTTCTTGACAGAGGCGTCTATTGAGATGTTGCTAAGATTTAGCAGGGCAGGGAAGTGTGCTTCATATGGAGGACTTATGGGGGATGCCTTTGGAAAATATGGGAGGATGTTGTTGCAAGTTGCTGTTTTAGTCAACAACATTGGTGTACTCGTTGTGTACATGATCATCATCGGTATGTTATGTACTATATTTGCCTGATTTATATGCATTTGTTTGCAACTTTTTTCATATTTGTGGCTTCTTGCCTTTTTATCAATCTATAGTAGTTTGCCGGGTATTTTTCTTTTTTATGCTCTAGTGATATTGGAGGATAATGTTTGTGGCAAACTGAAATTGTTGCTTATTTGAAGGTGATGTGCTGTCTGGAACATCTTCAAGTGGATTGCACCACGCTGGTGTGCTTGAAGGATGGTTTGGAGAACACTGGTGGACTGCACGAACCTTTATCCTTCTTCTCACAACGCTCGCTATATTTTCTCCACTTGCTTGTTTTAAGCGAATTGGTTAGTATCAAAGATCCTATAACAAGTTGTGATTTCTCATTGTTGAACTACTTTAGGCTGTTTCTTGTGATATGAAATTTAGGCACTTAAGATCTCTTTTACTTGGAACTTTAACATTTTAAACTCTTCGCTTTGGTGTATGGACTGTATTCAAATTCTTCCCTCTAAGTTATTTTAATTCCTCTCTTAAGTGCTCAAGTTATGTGGAGATTGATCGTGTTATGTGTGTTTGCAGATTCTTTGAGCTTCACATCTGCTTTGTCGGTCGCTCTAGCAGTTGTATTTCTTGTAATAACTATGGGAATCACAATTGTCAAGTTAATAAATGGAAGTATAACGATGCCAAGATTGCTACCAAATGTTCCAGATGTGACATCATTCTGGAAACTATTCACTGTAGTCCCTGTTCTTGTCACAGCATTCATCTGCCACTACAATGGTATGCAGTATTATAAATGCCTGAATTCTTATCTTCAAAACGTAGACAATTGATATAAGTAGGATGATTAGTTTAAATACTCAGATGGTACCAACTGTGTAACTTGCTAGCACTCTTTTCAGACAAACACAAAAATAAAAAATGGGTTTTCGATTTGCTCAATCATGTCTGATTTATTGTCATGAATATTACCAGATTTGAAGTAATTTGCTTTATTGTAGCACCTGTTTATATATATATATATATATATATAATCTGAAACTTCTAAGCTGTTTCTTAAATAGTTAGTTTGCGTTTCTATTTATGGAAAACAGCAAAGCTAGTTGACCCACTTTATATTTTTCTATGGCCTGGAAGTGACATTTGGCTACCCGTGTCCAGAATTTAAAGTCCTCATGGTTATTATTTCTCTTTCTCAGAACTTAGTATTATTTACACGTAAATTACAAAGATTGCTTGATTAAAATCAAAATGATCATGTTTTATTTTTACCTAATTCTTGGTGATCAAATTTATAATTAGGGTGTGTTTTTTACTTTGAAATCTCTAGCATGTAATTGACAAGTATGAATTGATTTTGTGCTTTAATTGCAGTCCACAGCATAGATAATGAACTTGAGGACTCTACTCAGATAAAATCAGTTGTACGAACATCACTTGCTTTATGCTCAACTGTGTACATAATGACCAGCATTTTTGGATTCCTTTTGTTCGGTGATGGAACTCAAGATGATGTACTTGCCAACTTTGACACTAATCTCGGCATTCCTTACAGTTCTCTGCTTAATGATGCTGTTCGTGTTAGCTATGCTGCTCACCTCATGCTTGTATTTCCAATTGTCTTCTTTCCCTTACGACTCAACTTGGATGGCCTCCTATTTCCCTCAGCACAGCCTCTTTATCAGGAAAATATGAGGTTTGCATCGATCACAATTGCTCTCATTACTCTGATCTTCTTGGGTGCTAATTTCATTCCAAGTATCTGGGATGCTTTCCAATTCACTGGAGCAACTGCTGCAGTCTGCCTTGGGTTCATTTTTCCTGCTTCTATTACTCTTAGGTGCGTTTATAACTTTATAACTTCAGTTAGCAAGTTCAGTATTTTTTTTTTTTCTGACATAAGTGTTTGCTTATAATTTTTTATTTTCTAGTTTGTAATAAGATTTTGTAGCTGGGTGTTCATGGTTAATCAATATATAGTTAAAAGCGATAGGCACACTCAAAGTGATATACCTTCCTGTTGCTTTGAAGTGCAAAGAAAGTGCTTACGCTGAATGAAACAAAGCGCTAAAGTTCTAATATAATTGGCTTAAGTCATATCCAACCTCCTAAAAATGTTCGTTTTTGCCATTTAACCCCCTGTAACGATTTTTGATCTACTTAAACTCATTTTCCTTTTTGCCCCCTGTCCAATTCGTAAAACATGCATGAAGCTTCCTAATGTTGACATGACAAAGAAAAATGTTTGACTTGGTTAACGGTGCGGTGCCATGTCAGCAACAAGGGACTATATGTTCGGTTTTATAAATTAGAAATGTGATAAAGTGGACAAAAAAATGGAGTTCAAATGGCTAAGTGGACAAAAAATCACTGCAATGGGCTAAATGGCGAAAACAATCATCTTTAAAGGGTTAGGTATGACTTAAGCCATGTAATTTATTAGAAATATAATATAATATACTAAAAAATGTAAATCATAAATATTAGCAAACACAATTAGGAACAATTAAAACTTGTGAAAAGTCACTTCACATGATAAAATAAACTCCATAACATTCAAAAGATAAAAAGGAAAATTTATGTAATTATGTTGAAATCTTGTATTTAAAGCTAACTATAGTAAATTAATAGTATACTGTAACAGATTTACAGCCCCAACTTTTATCTATTAAAATAAAAACTCTAATATATCACCTTTTAAAGAAGCACATTTTAATTGTATATAAAGTGTTGAACCCCTTTTGCACTTTGCCTAAGCGCACCATGTGAGCGCTTTTTACTACACCGTGGTTGATTTGTCTAGTACTATATACCTAAGAAAATGAAAGATTTTTTCCACTGGAAAAACATGATAATTAGTTTGGCTTGCGATTTTCACATGAAATGAGAGAAGCAAAAGTATAGGATAGAAAATAATATATATTTTTCCACTGCATCAACTTTGTTCGTGTAACTGGAGATATCTTTTAACCTGTAGATTTAGCTCACTCATTATAGATATAGTCTGGACTCTGGAATGCTGGATTTTCTAAATCTTATGAGAATTTATTAGATGGCAGGCAATTTGTTGAGCCTAGGACTTTTGAGTTTTTGTTGCAAGGGCTAGAATAGAAAATGGTAATGTTTAAATATTTTCAATTGTTGCTTGATTTTAGCAAATCCTCACTATCATTATTCTACAATTTTGATTTTATTTCATCATTTATATATGGAATTTTCAGGGATCGTCACAATATAGCAACCAGTAGGGACAGGATCTTATGTATTTTCATGATTGTTCTTGCTGTGTTCTCGAATGCCATAGCAATCTATAGCGATGCCTATGCCTTGATTAAAAAGAATTCATCTCCTCGTGAATGATTTGTCATCCAACTCTACACTGTAAAATGAACTGAGGAGTAACGTCATCTCTTAGTGCAAGGGACCTTGGTTGCAGAATCCTTTTCCAACGTGAATGGCCGAGTCCCCCAGTAATGCGTGTAATGATTTGAAGTTCAATAAGATGAGCACTCATATCAAATGTATAAAAGCATTTTGCTACAGAAGATAGTGGTCTCTAAATCCTTTTGGACCTATGTGCATTATTATGTATTAGTTTGTGCTTATATTTTGGGTTTTCTCTGTGAAACAGAATGAAACTATTCAAACTGATATTTATAATAAAATAAACATATTTGCTGTGAATGTTTTGTTAGCTATAGCTGCCATCTTATGTTATAATTTCTTTTTGTAAATATTATGTTATGTTTCCACTCCAGCGTAGAGTTTGAATGAATTATGTAAAATCATGAACTGTTATTCGAAAGCAAAGTAGCTGAGATAAATTTGCATTTCAAATTCCATATAAATGTTAAAAAATGAAAAAAAAAAAATCCAGATTTTACATGTCAAATGAAAAATGGGATCACTGTTAAAATTCAAATCATCAGTCTTCAGTCTCTCGTTTGTAAATTGAAGAAATGACTGTAGGAAAACAGGCCCAAAAACTCTTGCTAATCAGTGAAAATAATCTGAGATTTTTTTCTAGAACCAGACCGCCTTTTTCCTAAATTATGGTTTTCAGGTGGAAGCAATTGATACTACAGTTAGGAAAGCATTTGTGATAAATGAAATAAGTTATACAAGCTTAAGAATTTGGAGTTTACTACATTTTAGACTACAAAAATATTACATCATTAACTAGAACATCTTATTTAGGACGCTTATTTACAAGAGCAGCAAGTATATTTAAGCCAGTGTTGCACTTAATGTACATTTACACTTGAAAATTATATGCCACTGTCATGGGTTCCCAATATTGGTAACAAAAGGGACCAGCCTTCTATAATCTCTTCTCCTTCCTAGTGCACAGTTATCCAGAACACGCCCCAGGATCAAACGTGTGTTCTGCAAAGCCACCTCTCTAGGTGGAATTCCTGATTCCACCCCAGTCTGTGCACTCGGTGTGGATGTTGCTGCAAATCCTGATCCCATTGCATATTGCAAGGGTCCACTCCGAGCTTTAAATGAGGTCTGAGGAGCAAGCATCTTGTCTTCAGCACCATTTTCATATGACCCTGGCTCATGTGGGTGTGAACCTGCTAACGAACTACAGCTCTGTAAAAGGGCTTCCAACACGCTCAGTGCTTCCCAGCATAATGTACTTTCGACCAGCTGGGATACAATTGCATACATGTGTGGGCTTTGGGAAGCATCCATTGGGGTGTGCTGGAGAAGAGCTTTAAGCATAAGGAGTATCACTCGCTGATACTCAACTGGCCCTTTCTCCAACAGCCGTAGCAAGTGCCCAAAAGCCAGAGCTGAGTGCTTTGGAAACCATTCATTGCATAATAATGGTGAGATGCATGCAAGGAGGTTCTCCACGCTTTTGATCTCTCCTCGAGCATAAGCCACAAATACTCTGGCCAACTCATCCAAGGATTTTGCTCGACACCAAAGTGCAATGTTGTTCACAACAGAACAAGCCTTTTGCCACTGCTGATGGAGTGGCGATGCCGGAGCTGCTGTTGTATCTTTGCTGAGTTGCAAGCAGAGCCAAGGAAGTAAGCCTGTGATGTGCATCAGGAGCCTCGTCTCTGCATCCCCAAATATAGAGTCACACGAGTGCACTGTGATCCGAGAGAGAACCTCAATAGAAACACCATGACTAACGTTAGACATAAACCCTTTAAGCACAAGAGGCTGCACTCCTTCAAATGTAGGCAGATTCCCATTGGCTGATATCAATGATTCAGTTCGTTGAAAATCTCCAGCATCATTACCAGTATCAAGCTCATCACGAGGCATGCTAGAAAGAAGCACATTTTCTGTTGTTCTATCCCGGAATGATAAACGGTCAATCACGCGTGAGAAGAGCTCAAGCACTTGGCAGTAAACATGAACAAAATCTGTGTGCATCATGGCCACACAGCCCCAGAAGAGTTGTGGATAAAGTATCACCTTTTCTGGTTCCATATTCTCCACCATTACTTGTAATGTCAACAAAATTTCCATGATAAATCCCAAAACTGGGGGTACTGGATTTCCAAGACATCTGTGGAGGCATCTAAGGAGTGATACACATGTATCACTAGTGACACTGGGTCGCAATGCACGATAAATTTGGTGTGAACGGCATGCAAGGTGTCTTGATGTGCACTCCATGGCCCATTTGAGTGCCTCATTACCCCAAGTCTCACGAAGATCTCCTTGAAAGAAGATAGCATCAACCATACTCTGAACAAGTGCTGACAGGAGAGCTGCACTTGGAAGCTCAGTCCTCGTAACTGTGGGATCCTCATTCTCCCACATCATGCTCCCCCGCTTTGATTGGACATACTTGATCAGACTGACAACCTGCTGCTTGTTCTCTCCATCACTGTTTTCCACCTCATACAGTTCCAAGTGTCGGCCTGCAAGTGAATATAACAGATTTACAAGCAAATGCTGACAGTGCTCCAGCACAATATCCTCTGAGCTATCCATTGAAACAAATGTTACATGAAAAAGTAAAGGCAAATGTTCCCGAAAATCTTCATCATTCTCATATGCAATTTCTGCCAATAGAATCAATGCTATATCTGCATGAGTTAGTGAATGCTGTTGATGTCCCTGTAAGGCTGATTGAAGTTCTTTGGCATTGACGCCATGCATACCAACTCCAGGATGTAATCCTTCTTCACCAGAGTTTGGAGTGTCAATGAGGTAGTCTCCACTGTCCCGAGAAACATGGCGGCTCCGCAAACTTCCTGTTGAACTTCTCACCCCCATCAAAGGACCTGACATGTTGACCAATGATGGAAGGAGCTGACCTGACCTTCCTGTGGTTACTGGGACAACATTAAGCTCTGGAGGCATTGGACTCAATGGGCCTGAGACACTACGGCCAGTCACTCCAGCTGTTCGCCAACTAAGACTTCCACTTGTATTTCTGAGGGGACCATCAAGGGAACCACGAACAAGCAATGGTGACATATGTGGCTGAGTATCCACAACAGAGGCAATTTGGGCTGCCGCAGGACCCTGTGAGAATTCCAACACAAAATTTCCATTTGCATCACCCTTATTTGCACTTGGCACAACTGGTTCAATGCTATCTTCCAACATCCGTTGAGCCAATTGGTAAACCAGGTGATCAATTGTCCGTTGTGGACAAATTCGTGCTAAATATAAACTTACTCGCTTTGCAACTGAGAAATATGTGGCAAATGCACCACTAATTTCAGCAGATGCATTTGAATCACAATCTTCAATTCCTTTTGTGATCAAGAAGTCTAAAACTGGACTAATGTTCCTTGGCTTGCTAGCAATTGTGCTCCATAGTTTTTCAATTTCATCAGGGAATTGATCCCCATGGCGCCACGTTACATAGTAAAGGCTCTTCAGTAATCTTTCACTCCATCCCGAATCTTTGAGTTTCCAAAAATTGAGGTTCTCTATCCATGGAGCCATGCATGTTAGGACCTGATGCTGTGCAATTATATCAACAGCATCAAGTTGCCTCTGCATGATCTCCTCACAAAGAAGTTGGCTTAATTCCGGATGATCTTTGGCAAGTTTACATGAGAGTTTGTACTGGAATTGTTGGTATGAATCAGGAAGATTGCCAACAACAGCAGCTCCATAGCTTCCTGAACCCTCAATGCCATCTTCTGCCCACTCACGGAGAGAGAGTGTTTCAAGCATCTGAAGGGCATCATCACGGATTTGTCTATTTGGGTCTACAACTTTGTAGAGGATCAGACTCAAAAGCCTCTGTACTTCACATTTTGGTATCTCTTGGCGCATGTAGACCTCAGCCAGCACGCTGAAGTAACCATCAGCTATAGCAGCGTCAGAGTAATAGCACTGTAAAAAATTGTTAGTTAATCAATTCCATACACTGACTCAATTAGTGCAGATGAGAAGTATAACAGACATATAAGAAAGCAAAGACGGGACACTAAAATGGGTTAAGCATGAAGTTTGAGCAGGTAACATAAGCAGAATTACTGAGACAAAAGGCAAATTAAACCACCATATAAAACATCCCAAAGATCTTATATGCTTGAGAGATATCAGATTATTACTCCTAATCAAGATGCACAAATCTTAATTTTGTAGCTGAAAATGAAGCATGCAGTATCACCCATTAGCTTCACAGTTCCACATGAATGTGATAGATGCAAACCAATCAAAGGGTAAACAAATACCTGATCAATGCAGGCTGGAAAAAGGTCCAAATTTGTGAGGAGAAGATTCTTTAAAGCCAATTTTGCCAAGGAAACACGATGCTGGCCACCTCTAAGTCTGTCACGACCAGCAGCTCCACGCCCTCCTTCTCCTGTGTACTTGGAATAAGATGGAGTTGATGGAGAGTAACCAAATGGAGCCCTGGGAGCAGGGTCATTGAACAAACTGTTAATCCAGGATATTACCCGGCCACTCATTTTTCTTGCATTATCATCAAAGCAAGGCCCATATAAAAGTGAAGCCATGGCATTCATTGAGGCCCATTGTATTGCCTCAATTTGTTCATTCAGTTCTTTTTCAAATGAAATTTTGTCAATGGAGTCTTTTGACCGGTTGTGCTGTGAAGATTTGTACCGTTCAACTTCACGTCGGTAATCATTAACACCATCCTGCCCCCATGTACTTCCAGTTTCATCACTCCATGATAAAAGAAGATCAAATAGACGCTTTCTAGTTCTGAGATCAAACCTATCTGACTTTGATTCAACAAATTCAGGTGCCAAAGACCTTAGAACAGAAGCAAGTGCATAACGGAGAGGTTGTTGCATTTCTTGAAAGTTCTCAGCTGAAGCTGTTAAGATCTGTTTGGTGGTATCATCAATGAATCTGAGATAATGAAGACGGAAGACAGGTTTACGGCCCAGCATTCCAGGCCAAATTTTCTCAGCAACAGTGCGAAATATATTAGCAATGTGAATACGGAGTTCTTCACGACGAGATTTTTGAGACTGCATTAATAGGAAGGACATTCTGTCAGTCATCTGGATTAAAATCCAAGTTCAGGAAATAAAGCAATTTAAAGCAGTGCAAGGCAGATGGCTTTTGACAAATTCTCTCTCTCTCTTTGGTGATATGTAATGGCTAGATTTTAGAAATAAGTGAAATGACAAGGTAAGAGTCAGATAGGGCTTTGACTACCTAGGCACAATACAATCTTGCAAAACAGAAGGAATAAATGACTATAATCCCCAATTAATTCTTGAATGCAACATTGATATGACATGTTATTCAAGTGTCGTTGAGAAAAAACTTGAAGCTAAACTGGAGACTAAAAATTTGAGCAACACTGGACTAGATGTTAAGATGAACAATTAAATGCACAATGTATCTGTTAGAATACAAATATCACTATTAAGCTCAATAACAGTAGGTTCAAAACCTTGCCAATTCTATCCTACCAATCTTTATGTATATTGTCCTTGTCCCAAACTAGTTATCTTCAAACTAAACAAGCTCTACCAATCTTTATGTATATTGTCCTTGTCCCAAACTAGTTATCTTCAAACTAAACAAGCTAACCCAAGCTGAGCTTTGGCTACAGCTCATCCTTAACTCATCTACTAAATGAGATTAGGCACAAGCTTCATTAAACAAGCTGCTACTTTTGCCTATTTTATATATGGCTCAAAAATCCAAATAAGCCTGGATCAAGTAAATTTTTTTTTTTTCCAACAAAATTGGGTCATAAATAAAACCATTTACGAATTAAATATTAAATTGTTTTTAAAAAAATTAATATATTTCGCAATATTTGTTTTTCTAATAATTTGTATTGTATTATACCCTTAGTATATCTGACAATATAAAAAAAAAGATATTATCTTCTATGTTACTTCATTTTAGTAATCAAGTTAAAATTGGAACAAAAAAATATAAATCTCAAATTCAAAATTAAATTTTTAAATAATATGTATATACAACATGTTATGATCCTAATGCAATTGTTTCTAGCTCAGTTTGGCTCATTTATCAAACAAGCATTAAAAATGAGCTTGAAACTCAGGCTGTTAACCTTAACCAATATGCTCAAGCAAGCTTATATTTTGCCAAATGTGCAGAGCAGCTCAGCTAAGTTGCAGTCCTACTTAAGATATGGAAATTGTTGCTCCCAGGATCACCAATTTAAATATCCAATCTTCCTCAAAAATTCATATGAACCTAAGGCATGAAGTCAATGTCTATGTGATCATTGGGAATGAGAGTTCAGCATACAATGATACGAGAGCAGCTTCAAACTACTGATGGTTATTTTATTATATTAGCATCTTTAAGTATAAAATCTTCCTCACTCGCAATTTGCCAATGCAAAATCCAGCGACTCAAATTTGGGATATGTTTAATTCCCATGAAGCGATAAAAAAGACAGTCTCAACAAAAAGTTGTAGGCTATGTTTGGATTGAGGGAATTTGGATGAGAGAATTAGAACAATCCATGGATTTATGACAAATCCATTGTTTGGCTACTAAAAAAAAGTTAAAATCCATGAATTTTGGAAATTCTATCACCCACCAAAATCCCTCATTTTTTAAAGATTTGATTTCCCACCTCCTATGCGAGAAAGTCCAAAATTCATCATTTTTCATTCATGAGGGATTGTTGTTGTATTTTTTTTATTCTAATATTGTCCCTGATAAATATATAGTATTCCAAAACAGCCCTTAAGTTTAAAAATACAGCAAAAACCATTTTGCTTTTTTTTTTTGTTTTTGTTTTATTCTCACTTATTTTTATGTGTTGGTTTAAATTTGGGATATATATCATTCCCGTGAAGCCATAAAAAAGACAGTCAACAAAAAGTTATAAGGTAATAAAAGAGAAGACATTTCCAGTACTAGATGATAAATATGTACCTTCCACTTTGGTTTTCCCTCTGTTTCTGAAGAAACCTCATCAATAAGCGATGAAAGCTCACTGAACATGATTTCACAAGCTTCCAAGTGTGAATGACCAAGAGCCATGGTAGCTGCTTGCTGAAGAAGTTAAAAAAACCAATATGCATTAAAAACAAATCCAAAAGCATGGAAATGCAAGATAGTAAAAAATAAATCCTCATTAGTTAAAACGGGTAAATTGCACTTATGGCCCATGAACTTTGATGCTTGTAATATTCTGACCCTTGAATTTCAATTTGTAATGAAGTATCTGAACTTAGCAGAATATAATATTAATATCCTATTAACAGGCTACAAGCAACATTATTATCTGAATTTGATATAGCAATTTTTTTCTCTCATATTGAAATGTCAACCTTTTTTATTCTCTCTTCCATATTTTCTCTCTTAAATTTAGCTAATTACTTAACATAGGAAACTAAATAATTTTTTTTCTTCCCTTAATATTTAAAAATATTTTAACATTCTATATTGAATTAGAAGCTGAAAAAGATTTAAAAGTAATTTTTTTTAATTTTAAACAACCAAGAAATAGCTATTATTAATGAAATTAATTTACATAAAAAAAACTTTTCCTCCTTGTATTTTTTTTTATTTGATTTTTCTTAATACTAGTGTTTTTTTCTTTTTCTTTTGGAAAACTATATTGAAGTTTATAACTGGGTTTTTCTCAAGGGTCAAAATGTTACAAGCATCAAAATCCAAGGGCCATGGGTGCAATATACACTAGTTAAAAGCAAAATGCATGTCTAGTGTGCAAAGTCTACTCAAAACTGGTTAAGACTGCATCTACTGTAATATATACGGCTTTCATCGCATTCCTGAACCCATAGCCTACACAACCCCACACACGCACCCCAACCCCAAAAAACAATTAAAAAGGAAAAGAACCAAAAAGAAAGAGAAGCACACTCAGATAAACAATAATTCTTTTTCCCTTAGGTTATACCAATAACACCATGGGCTTTTGCAAGAAACTGGCAAATTATGTAGCTCACAAAAGATATCATGAAAATACCACAGTTAGCAGTATTATGTTAACAAATACTCTTGAGGGGGGGAAATTTGTAGGCTCAAATCTAAATAATATCTAAATAGCCTATTAATGCCACATAGAACAGACCCTAATACTGATTCCTACAAAGGAAATTTTTACAGAAAAATAAACCAGCCAATCTGGAAAAAAATCCACGTGGATATAGTAAAAAAGAAAAAGAGGAGAGAAAATTACAGATCACACAGACTAGAATGAACATAGGCTGCGAGTATTTTGGCACTCATACATGTTATGCACCCACAACCTCATAATTCATCAAGACATTTATTACCATCAACATCAAGCTTATGATATTGGAATGGATGAGTAAAGCACTCTCTACTAAAGAACCAATAATGAAGATATCATAATATTGCAATTTTTATTGAACCTTTAAACAGTGTTTGGCACATTTATTTATTCCAACCTTATTCTTTCAAATTTCAACACCCTTAGTTGAAATAGCTCAAATTTCCTCTAATTGCTCCATATTGTTATTTTTTAAAATTGGATTGTGAAAGGTGCAAGGCATTGAGGGGTAACTATTGTGAAACTGCAGCAACTTCATTCTGAAAGTTATAGTCTAATGTTAAAATCCAGCAAGTTGCAACATTATCACTGCCAACAGAAACATAACCATATGCCGCAAACATGCATCGAAAAAAATGAAACAATTATCCATAAAAAGTAGCCAACTAAATTTAATAAGCAGCTGCATTCCATCAAGACTGAAAGACAAATTAGATTACTTCATATTCATATAACCTGTTTCAAAGAACAAGGAAAATGTTCAGTAACCATTAAGGACTAAAGTTGCAACAACAAAATTAAAGGCCCTAATCATCTTATCCCATCTGAACCTTCTTGAATGAGGAAAATCATACTATATATAAAATTGGGAATTAGGGGGGTAGATAGGCAAATTTACCAAAAAGCCAACTTAATTGCATTAGTCAATTAGGTTAATTTTGTCATTTAATAATTTAATTTATTAGTAAATAATATTAATAATTCATTAATTAGAAGTCCAATTTCATTAAGATTAGGTAACTATGTTTTATAATAAATCCAATGTCAATTACCCATTAATGATTACAAAATCCACGACTAAACCTTTTTTTTGTTATTAAAAATCCATCAACAAGAGTATAGTTTTAGAATAAGCCATTCACTTTTGTTTGTTGAAATATTAAATCTATCTAATTGAATAAAAGTGGGAATAGGAGGGACAAAACAAATTTATCAAAAAGCCAACCTAATTGTATTGGTTAATTGAATTAATTTTATCATTTAATAATTTAATTTATTAATGAATAGTATTAATAATTTAATAATTAAAAGTCTAATTCTATTAGAACTAGATAATTATGTTTTAAATATAAAAAAAGACAATTAATATAAAAAAGAAAGAAAAAATAATTGAATAAAAAAAATATTAGAAAGGCACAGTAAATTAACAACCATAATGGGCCAGATAATTTAGCGTGGATTTTTTATATATAATATGATATAAGAATCAAATATAATTAACCATCTCAATATAAATTTAATATTAATTATTTTAATTTATTTTATTTTTTATTTTTATTTTTTATATTATTCATATAATATTTATATTATTTTAAACATTTTTCTATTAAAATATTAAATACTTAAATTATTTTATTAATTTTTATTACTTATTAAATTAATTAACTTAATTATTTAGTATTATTGAGTGTTTTAATTTTTTCTTATTTATTGTTTTGGATAAAAAATATTAGTTTTGATATATTTGTGAATTATATTATTTTATTTATTTTAATATAAATTTAATATTAATATTATTTTAATTTGATTCTTGTTTTATTTTATATTATGTTATTTTTATATTATTTTATATAATGTTTATATTATTTTATATAATATAAATTATTTTATTAAGTTTATTACTTATTAAATTAATTAACTTAAATATTAATAAGTAATAAAATAATTAAATAACTTAATAAGTAATAAAAAATATGTTATAAGTATTAAACATGCAATGAACAATCAAGTTCAAAATGATGAATAATCATATTCAAGACGTTGAACAATTAAGTTCAAAATGATGTACAATCAAAATATAAATATTGAATTTATAAGTGATGAACATACGATAAACAATCAAATTCAAAACAATGAACAATCAAATTTTAATCAATCAACCTATAAATTTATTACCATAATTCACCATACATAATTTATTATTACTAGTACTATAAAGTACTTACTACCTCTATTTTATATATGACTTTTAATAATGAGCAAATTAGTAATTTTATGAAATTTGAGATAAACATGCACTCCTATAATTCATTTTAAATAAAATACCATAATAAGATGAAATTAAATTAATAAAAAAAACAAAAAAAAAATTATATAAAAACCAGATGGTGATTAATGACAAATCCAATATCTAATAATCACGTACAAAACACATTCCTATAATTTACTATGAATAAAATATTATAATACGACGAAACAAATTAACAAAAAAATTATATAAAAAATAATTGGTGATTAATAACGAGTCAAATATCTACTAATCACGTGCAAAGCACGTTAGTAAAAAAAACTAGTGGCCTAAAATATGCCAACGTACTTCCTCATTAGTAGAATAAAGTAAAGTTTACAAACAATTCTTGTAAGATATACTTACTATGTTTGCTTCAGATCCAGATTTTAGTGAGGGGAAAATAAGATGGTAAAGATCTTTGGTTGCTGCTAAGCCACCAGCTTCTCTGCTATCTAGTGGGCATGAACATGCAAACATTGCATACATGAGCCACTGGTCCAGCTTGTTGTCGGTATCCTGTGATTGATGAGCCTTTCCTCCTAACTCAACAGGTGTGATGTATGCAAGACGTTGAACAACCTCAACCCTGCCAATTAAATTTGAGTCAGAATTTTTTTTCCAGTGTCCTTTTTCTATTGCTGAAAGCCTGAAATTGATCCTCTAAAGCTTTATTTGAACAATAAGAAAGTGTGGGAATAGTTGCAGCAGGAAAAGATCAGCAACATATGCATGGAAAACTTGTGCTTTCTGCAGTAATTAATGATCATTTATCCTTTATATAATTTGCAATTTCCAATTCAACCTTACAGCTTTAATGCAAAAAAATCTTCAGTAAAATTTTAAGTCAGAAGCACCTGACTGAGTTAGCATAACCTGTGTTCACAGGTAATTTAACCACGAATTGCATAAACCAACAAATTTTTAGCTTCTTGAACCCCACCAAAACTTCAGATTTCCACAAAGAGAATACCCCATAAATATAACAACCCTGTTGCTAGTATTTGCAACAACAGCAATGCATCATCATCAGTAAATAATCTTGCAACAGGATAAGAAAATGTGACACCAGGCCAAATAAAAATGTAATATGAATATAAGTAAATTAAGCATTACTTACTTGGCTTCCTGGACAGAGTTTGGGCAAAGCTCGGCAGCATATTTGACAAGGTCACTAAGACACCGAGCCCACCTGTTCTTATCAGGACTCTCAAATATAATAGATTGAAGTGTCACTTCAGGAGGAATTGCATCAGATTCTCGCCTCAGATCAAATGGACGCCCATAATCCCAATAGCAGCTTTGAACAATGTCATCCTATGATATTGGAAAGATTAAGTTGAAAATGGAAGAGAATATTTACATTTGTGTGGGTTCACCTTGTATAACACTATGCAAAAAGTGAAACATGTAGAAGTTGATCATTGGTATAGCTTACCCCATGTTCCTCTAGGACATCAATTACAAATATTGGTTCAGGTTCAAGTATCAAATTATGGTCTGCTTGTTCACATAGTGTAAGGTCTCGTATATCATTCCTCAGGGCACGTACACAGCGCAATAATTCCAATGCTGTATGCCGAATCTGACTATCCACAGAACTAAGGAAGATAAGACCAACTGCATCAATCTCAGATGCACGAAACTCAATAACTTCTGAATGATGAAAAGAAGACTTTTTGAATCTGTCATTCCCCCGTCCCCCACGCTTTGTCTCATCAATACCAGATTCTAATTTATCATCAAGCAGACAAGCTCTCCAAAAACGCATAAGTTCCAACAAGCGTCCCAATGAAGTTTGAATGAGAAGAGGAAATTCATCTGGAAGCCGAAGTACGAAGTTGGCCATCCCTCTCATAACAGCAAATCGACGATGGGGAAGGTATCTAACAATTCGATTCAATACTTGCACTGCTTCTTCACGGACACCAGGATCAATACTTATTCCGTGTTGTGGGATTATTTCTGTAATCTTATCACTTCGGCCAACTTCTTCTATCAGGTATGGTATACACTTCAGGACTGACCTAAATAAATATCCTTGGGACTTTTCCTTGATTACAGCATCTGGGAATAAAATGCAAGCAATATGATAATAAACAATAACCAAATTGATGCAGACTGGATCTTAAGTAAAGTAAGTAGGTACAGTACAAAAAAGGGTAAAATAGTACAGCAAAATGCTGAAATGTTTACCCGATGTGTCTATCTACCTGGAAAAAAACTTATGGGCAATCAAAGACAAAATGAATTATGCAAATATTAACTCATTATTTTTACATTCATCGGTCAGCACAATTTATTTTTGTTAACAAATACCAAAAAACAACATAGCTACATTTTAAACTAGTGGGCTCAGCTAAATGAACTCCTTTCATACATATTGAGTCAGTCACATTAGGTTTGGGCTCAATTTTGAAAATGACCAACAAGCATCATACAGAGCCAACGCTTGCCTCATTGATAACTATGTGAAGTACAGATTCACATACGTCCTGGTATTCCTAAAGTAATTGAATGAATGATAAGCAACTATGTCAACTTACTTTAATGCTTGTAAAAAATCTGTGACATTTAGAAGCATATAGTTACCCATCAAAAATTTTGATGAAAGCAATTACAAAAAGGTAGAAAAAAAGAACAAAATTGAAATAGAAATCAATAAGTCAGTGACACTGTAATATGAGCCTAAAGTACATTCATATTCATTAATTACTTCAAACAATAAATTGTTAAAAAAAAATGCACTAATTGTTTATTAAAACAGATGCTACCTTGAAATGAAAGAGAAAACATTACCTATTGCAGTCTTTGAAGAAGTCAAAAGAGCTTGAGAATAGAACCTATGACAAGATCTCAAAATTGACTCAATTGCAGCCTTAACTTTTGGTATGTAATGGCCAATATCATGCCCTAAGTGCACACGAGGAATTAGAAAGATGCTTAGTTAGATAGTATAAACACCACCACAGAATCATGTACGGAATTCATGTAATACGACCAGGAATCCTTTACCTTTAAATATTTCCAAGCCAACATGTTGGCTTGAAGGTGACATGACTATTGTAAGCAAAGCACGAAGACCAATAACCTTTGCTTCACTTGGACTATCTTGTTTCAGCAATTCTAATATCATATGGTTCATCGCAAAATCAAGGTTATGATCAACAATAGTCACACAAAACTCAACTAGTTTGTCATGTTGCACGTCTTGAGTGAGTAGTCCTTTCCTCAAAACCGTTAAGAGTTGAGAAGTCACACTATCTAAGTAATCCCATATACGATTTGGGGCCTGGCTAGCGGCATGAACACTCAAGTAAAATCTCAAGATTCGATGAAGGCAATCTAAGGCCATGAAACGATGATTCTTGTCCTGCACAATCAAAACATGTGCTATCACATAACACATGACATAGAAATTCCATAGAAGTATGCTTCCAATCCCTCGATCAACCAAAAATGAGAAGATAGCAACACATGGAAAAACTACTGATTGCGTCTTACATTGAGTGTCTGAAAAAGCATAATGATATGTATACAAATCCCAAGATGGGTTGCATAAACACTTCCTTGGCACATGTTTCATAATGAGAAGTCCAGTTGGGAACTTCACCTAATTCCTTAGTGGATTTAATTTATTTTAGGAGTTGGGGTATTCTCATAATTTACAGATTTTCAAGACAAATTATCATAATACTTTTACAGTCTGTAAGTTTATGCTAGTGCTTTAACTGAATCCTTGTTGGTTTGGTATTGGCCTGGTTTAGTATAAAAGCTTTTTGTTTTGTTAGAACTCCTAATGCCTAGAAGGTTGGGATTGCTCCTTTGAATCTAAAATCTTAACTCTTACGGGGTTGGCCGCCATCCTACCATCCTCTGGTCACAGATCAGGTTACCAGCAGTATTCACATTATTATTCAACTTTTACCGAATTTTAACTTACTCTTAAAAGCTTGTAGAGTTGTTCCATGTGAGAACTCAAGTTGTTGTGAAATATCTGGGGATCTCCAAGACAGAGAAGAAGTGTCACCAAAGGATAGCCGACCTAAAACATTGACTTCATGTTAGGATAAGAGTAAACATAAGCTTGCACAGGTGCCAGGCGTGTGTGCGGTGGGACAAATCATAGAGGGTGGAAAGATAATTATTTTAATAGAAGTTTCAACAAGAAATTAATTACAAAGAAATGAAAAATAAAAAGGATTGAAATGGAAAACAGGTTACATAAGTAGTCAGTAGTTACTATTTAGAGTCCAAATATTATCTTTAGCTAAGGTTCATATTCTCCTTATCTCTCATGTGAATATCCTCTAATTGGGTGTACCTATAAGATGTTAAAGTTATTAATGAAAAATATCTTAGAATCTTCTGTTCCATCTATCATTCCACATGGGCCCTAGAGCCATTTTAATAGCTGATCTGGAAATTCTATTTAATTCAAACAAAGATATGGCTGAGGTGCCAAATATTTTAAACACATACTCCGTAATAAAGTGTTCACTAAAGATGGCAGCAACAAAGCCAATAAGCACGCAGAACTACAAATATCCATTTTTTCTTTCCACCCCTACCTTCTCTTCATTCTAGCTCCCTATCCCTCGCCAAGTCCAAGATTAAAGTTCTGCTCTTGCCAATAAAATCAGGCCAGTGGATGCATAAGTGTCAAATCTCAGGATTGAAAAAGAGGTGTAACTTGCAAAGCATAGATTCTGCTACAAATATTTTATTTAAAAAAAAGGGCTTGGGGGCTTTTTGTGTGTTGGAAAAGGGGGGAGGGAGTATCAATTTTTTTTTTTTGTCATCCACAATATGTATCATCCATGAATTTATGGCATATTGCGATCTAGAGATGAGAATCAATTGAGTGAATAGGGAAGTCATGACATATCAGGCTAAAAAAGCTAGTCCAAATTTGAAAATTCGAAAATCTCATTCAACTTTAAAAAAATATAAGATTTCAAGTTGATAGCTGAGGAATAATGCTGCTGTGGAATATTCAGTTCAAAAGTTAGGGTACTACTGCAGATTCATCTAAACAACATAATAAAGCTTTCAAAATGGCTAAGAAAAAATCCTTATTCCATAAAAGAAATTCATTAAGCAACTTTTCCAAGCTCTTAAATTGCATACTACTTTTATTATGAACCTTAAAACAATTCAAGAAACAAAAAAGCAGGTTTATAAACTACATCATTAAATTATAAAACAACAAATACTAGACACTCACAGAACAAGAAATAAATGATCCAAAGTCCACTCACAGCTATATGTTTGTTTTGTTTGTCCATCCAATGTATAAGTTGAACTCTTATTCGCCCCACTGCTTCATACCACAATGTAAGTGCATTATCTACCCCTGAAGGAGGCCACTGGCTTTTTCCACCATCTGCTAGTGGAGCAAGGATATTTGAGAGCATATTGCATAATGCATGGTAAAGCTCGCTTTTCCGTTTATGTGGAACACGATTAAGAGGGTTTGCTTTTGCCACAAAGGAAGCTGATGCATTTAGACCTCCCTCAGTTTTAACCTGGCATTTTAAAATAATAGTTAAATCTTTGTCTCATGCCTCTGAATAAGTTAATTATACACATACCCCAAGTTTCAAGTAGCGCATCCCATTGATGATACTCAATGTTTCACTTCTGGCAGCATTAGTGTCAACGCGACGAGTGTTTAATTCCATAAAAAAGCGCTCAGTTACAGAACTAAACCTGTAGAAGAAAACAGTAAACAAAAAATGCCATAAACATGGGCTTGTATTTTACTCAAACTATTGAAGTAGGGGAAAAAATATACCTGCTGCAGTGCAAACTATACTTTAATTGCATGTCATTTATAAGATTCAATGTCAAATATCAAAGGATAGACAAGCTGACGGAGAATTAAAATGGGTTATTATCCTACTCTATTTTTCAATCTATTAAAAACTTCATCTATAGCTCCATGATTTAACATTTGAGAAATTTGGATGCAGACAGATACAAAACTTCATGTGAAAGTGGGCCTTGTAGTTGTAAGCTCCGTTTTTTATTTTAGGCATAATTTATCAAGTAATTATGTCAAACCGCATGAAAGTCACAAAGGAACAGGATTACATAGTTTCTTTTTCCATTCTTTTCATTTCATCACTTGACATCTGAATTTTTACAATTGGATGAAGAGTTGAAGACAAATAATTAGATGGATATTATGATGTCAATACAAAAAGCAAAGAAAGATCCAGAATATAGGGGAAACAGAAGTAGAGACCATAGTAATCCAATTATACAGAATAGAATGTCAGAAAAAGCAATGCATTTCGGATTATGCCAGCAGGTTTTTCATTCTGCAAAGCCTGATATTCTTGATTATTCTGCCTAATGGGGATAGCAATTAGAGAATTCAACCAAATGCATAAGTCAAACAAACGCCCAGGTAAACTTGGCCGAGGACAGACCTTCTGGAAAGCTAACATAATCATGAAACAAACTTGACAAGATTTATTGATGGAAGCAAACCAAGTATGTAATTGCAAAGATAATATATTATGTAAGACAATTTAAATAATAAATATTCAATGAAAAATAAAATTATTCTAATTAGTAGTTCTGAATTGAAGAAAACTACTCAGTGTTGAAAATTGCAATGTGATGACTTTGTTACCTGATACGAGATAATGCACCCAAGAGTTGAGCAACTAAGTCCAGAAGGAGCCCTCGCAAATCAACCAATGAGGGATATTCAATCTGGCTAACAACCCTATAACAAGAGCTTACTGAGTGAGTTCTAAATTAAGCAACCAAAGGAAGCAGCTAAATTTTACAGGCACAAGTTTCATGATTAACATTAAAGTTTTCATCAATGTATACATGGCTTCAAAGATATAGGAACCAATTCCTGAATCTCTATTGCATGCTTCCTTCTAGACATAGGGCAAACTAGACTTGAATAAAACAACTTCAACAAGTTCGTTGATCGTAAATATTATCCTCTGCGAAAATATAAATTGATGGGCAGAATGCTCCATGGCCTGCCCCATGGCTCTGGAGCCTTCCATGCCAAGACTGCCACATATGGGAGATTATCATGCCTGCCCCATAGCCATGGAGTCTCCCATGAGCAAGACTGCCTCATGTGGGAAAATATCAATTGATGGACAGCATGTCCTATAGCCATGGTAGAGGCCATCAGACCCACTGATCCCAAAGTGCAGAAGAGGCATTTGAGGCAGTCTTGGCCACAGGAGCTCCATCACCATGGAGCATGCAGTCCATCAACTGATATTTCAGATAGAGGCAGTCTTAGCCACAGGACACTCCACAGCTGTAGAGCACACTCCCCATCAACTTATACTTTCCCACATCCTCCTATTTACAAAATCACCATAAAAAGGCCTTAGGATGAAACAGCCAAATTAAGGAAGAGAATTACAAAATAACTAGATTAGTATTTTCATATGTGCAAAAAATTTATGTAGTAAAATAGATGTAATAAGCGCTATACTTGTTTCAAAAGTTTATTAACTCAACTATTGTAGCCTCACCTGTCAGCATTAATTAGCCAATCAAATACGAAATTTTCAAGCCCAGACCAAAGCTTCTCTGCAATTAAAGCAAGGTATTTTATTTCACTAGTATGAAATAAAGAAGCAATCAAACATGAGACTATCAAGAACAGACCATTAAGTCCTTCCTGAGGACAGCACTCCACAAAGCGAATACATGCTGAGCAAAAAATACACTCCACTGCAAGCTGCTCCCACAGAAAAATAAAGTATTAAAGTCTAAACCAAATAATCATACATCTCAAAACAGGAGAAATATGGCACATTGTATTTTTTTTTCCTTTTTATTTAACAAATAGAGAGAAAGCGTAAGTGATAACTATATTTCTCTGAACAAATATATAATTATATATGTCCAAAAAAGCAGGGGCGGAGCCACGTGGTGGCCAAGGTGGGTAACTGCCCCCTTTATTCTTTAGGAAAATTACATTTTTAATACTAAAATGAAAATTATATCTAGCATTTTCCTAATATCAATTAACAAAACGACCCCCTTTATCTTGTGAAACTCACATGATAGTATTTTAATTAAAATATATATATAAATTTGCTCCCTTTATTTAATATTTCTGGATCCACCTCTGCAAAAAAGTGATCTTAAAAAAATTATAAAAAAGGGGATTATGGCATTTTAAGTTATTCCTCCCACAAATTATCCATAAAGAAGAAGAAAAAGAATGATTTCCATGATGATAATACACCTGTACCCTGCCTATGCTAATCCACAAATTGCCTTTGTTCCATCCCTGGAATATGTAGCAAAGGCTTTCATTTGGCATGCAGGTCTGTCTATAAACTTTAGAGATTCTAGAAGGATAAAAGAGGAAATTAAATATAGAAATATGCCAAATCTGCAAGAGTTTAGGATGTTTGGTTGAAGAGGTATGATTTGATTTGTTAAAGCCAGCAATGTGGTACCATGTATTATAAGGAGGTTCCTTAGCTGATATCTAGTTGGATTAGACATTGGGGTATTTTACAACTTCATGTATGTCTTGATCCGAAAAGGAGGAGTAAGCCAGCATATTAAATTTTCAGAAACAATTTAGAAAATTTTAAGTAGGCAATCCATCTGAATGTGTCAACATAAGTTCGATTAACGAGCAAGAGTGAAGAAACATTTATGAGAACCAAAATGTATAATTTGATTTATGTGTAGAAATACACATATATGCATGCACATATCTGTCTGAAAGAACGTTTTCTTGCCACTCCCAAATACTAGTAAGCAATCATTAATAAATAAAAAACCCAGTGTAATGATAAAAGTTCTACTCCTTGACCAACCTTTCTTTGGAAGGTAGAAGCATCATTTGCGCCTTTAGGAGATTCACTGCAACGAAAGTTCGGTAGAAAGATAAAGGCTCTAAGCAGAGAACAATCAATCACTCAAAAAATCAATAATGATATTTGTAACACCAGAGAAGGAAAATTAGAGTTATGTCCATGACTCTCTTATTATGATATCCAGTCTAATAGAAGAAGGTGAAGAAGGCATTTGTTCCAACTAGTTGGGTGCCTCAAAGTTCATTCCTATCTTGAAACTGTAGTTTGCACATAGGCAAATTTAAAGAGCAAGCATCATCTTCTGTCTATGTTTATTAACCCTTATCTAGAAAAGTGAAAAATTGAGTATAATCTCTTATTTAACTAAGAATGAACAGAAAACCATTATCTTGGCATAGCACTGCATCAGTACAGTTGGGTAATGAGTTTTTCATGGATGGGAACCAAATGTGCTGATTTTTTCAGAGGAAAAACTAGATGAGATTTTGCTAAAAACATCTAGAGAATAGGATCCTTTTCTTTTCAAGAAACGTCTCAAGGGGTATTCTCATTTCTCACTAGCAGATAAGAGGCAATCAATTGTGAAATAAATAGATGAACAAGGCACAGATATTTTTACCACTGTTAGGGATATAAAAATCCGTTTTTGAGCCCTCACTCACAAGATTGAGTTTTTATAAGTTGACTTGTTTTTCAATATAATATCCAAAAATTTATCATTTTGGTCAGATTATAAAATATTGATGCACCTCATAATTAATCAAATTTATTTCATCATGTTCAGGATAGCATAACCCACTCTTGGACCCTCATTAACAAACTTCTATCTATGCTAGACATGCTCTATAACCAGTATTGTGAAACATGAAAAGAAGCATCTAGTCTTTGTTCATATTACAACAGAAAGAAAGTATCAATTTACAGTAATTAGTCGAGCCAAATCGAACTCGAGACTTTTTAGGATAATAAGAAACCTATAAAAGCTAAACATGAATTTTGTTCAAAGGACTTGCGCCAATAGACTAAGAAATCCCAGTTGATATTTAGCAATAAATTGAATTTTCCTCATCCCAAAACAAAAAAAAAAAACCTAAATAAGCGACTATATCCTCTTCCCTCAATGAAATTATCTTTGGCCATCTAAATGTATCAAGATCAGATAAACTGAATTGTATTGTTGTTATAACATAAATAGCAATTTAAGTTTGAATCTCAATCTGTTTATGTAAACTATCTCTATCTCTCATCAATCAATCAACCGAGAGAGACAGAGAGAGATATTACAAAGACCAAAGGAAAATTCGTGATAAGTAAACACCTTGTGGCCAAAATGCAAGAAACTATAAGAAGGGGCTTAGTAGTAACATACCTCTCTCTCCATTTAAGAAGAGCTTCTAGGAGAGGTACAGGAGTATGACGTGCAACCATAGCCAAGGAATCCAGAACCTGCTCATATGCAGGATCTGACGGTCGAAGGTACTGTCCATCCTGCATATCCCAATGTAACAACAATAAGAATATGGAAGCAGTTCCATGACAATTAAAAAAAAATTTGCAATAACATTAGAACCAAAAACAACAAACTAATGCAAGCACAGCACAGCACAGCACAAAGATCATCTTGCCTTCTTCAAGCCAAAACATTTAAAGAAACAAAACAACAATTCAGCTTCAATTATTCTCTTGAAATTTTTTATGGAATAAAGTGCTCTTTGAAAATGCCAAATTATCAGTTCTTGATAAACCAATAAATAAAATAGCTGAAAAAAAAATGACAGTAAGACTCAACTCCTGTAGCAAAAAATGCAAATATTGGACACAAGACCATATTAGGTCTCCTAATATGCAGCAAATCATTGTTATTAACCTTACTAAGAATTTGAAGCAAAATATTTGCTCGGGATGATAAAACTTAATTTTCCAAGCATGGCGAGCATAAGGACATTGGTTTTTAGGAAAGTGTAGAAGATGCTTAAGAAACAATTTACAAAAACACACTTCAAAACATTCTAAAGCTCCAACCTCCCTAAATTACTTAATCAATAAAAGATAGCAAAAGAAACAAAGTCTTCATTCCATAGAAAAATGAGAAACAAGCAAAGATAAAAATTTTTAATATTATTTTCTCTAACAATCAGCTGTCCTTTCTATGCAATAGTAGCACACAAAACATATTACAAGAGTTAACAAAATAATACAAAGAGCTGAAGTCAATGTAAGCTAAAACTTCTTCCATTAAAGTTACTTGCAAATAAAATAAAAAAAATAAAAAACTAAAAAAAGCTGTTGGTAAATTAGAAAAGATATGATTTTAAGAATAAAATCCTATAATCAAAGAAAAATTTGTTATTTTCTTGATTATAAGGATTCCATATTTGATTATTTCCTTTATTGTTGATTATTTGATTATTTCCTTTATTGTTGATTATTTCCTTTATTGTAGGGATTCTAGAGTCTTTCTTCCTCTATAAATATGT
>CATIWF010046231.1:0-18421 GCA_949630135.1 Balakata baccata
TCAAGTTTATCTCGTGAATACGTTCACGCCGAAATCTCTACGTATGCATGTGTTTCGTGTGACAGATATTTATAAAATAAATATATTCAAATAAAATGCATGTGATAATGCATGTATGGATGGTCGAGAATGTTACATATATAGCTACACAACCCAAAATACAAATGTCATGTTCCTATACATATATGTGCAATGCAAGGAGAGAGATTGGTGAGGCTTGGCCGGTGACCTGTGTTCCATATCTTCTATATAGAATACACTTCTAAAATGAGCTAATCACTCGACTCTGCCTGGAAATAATGCAATTTGATGAGTTGCAACTCAATGAGAATAATTATCAAATGATTTCTAAAGTACCAAACCAATCACAATTACAAGTAATAATCGTCATTCATATACATTTTTTATGTCATTCTATTTATTAATATCATATGAATATAAATAATATTAATTCATGTAAATATTTCATTTGCTTATGTTTATGTCATTTTCTTATTGTTGTGACAAGGCTAAATAAACACTGTCTCGGGTTTTCATGTGAACATTTGCATTTGCTAGCTAGCTTGATCATTTGTAACATTTGCACATTTGTTAGGCCATAGGCCTTTTCTTTTGCTTTTGAACATTTGTTTGGGCCATAGGCCTTTTCTTTTACTTTTCAATGCTATTTAGCTAGTCACAATGCCTTTTAAGTCCATATGCATATGCATTTGCAGAAACTATTATACATTTCAGTCAATTTTTGCCTTATACAAAGAAAATGTATACATGTAATCCAAACATGTACTTTACATCCAATACAATCTTATTGGCCACATCATAGCAATCATGTAATTCAAATAAAGCAAATCAAGTCACATTACACGTAGCACGTAATAATCACATTACATATAGCACGTAATAATCGCACGTATCAAAGAAATCGTTTGATAATTAAACTCACCTTTTCTTTTGCTTCTAAACCTCAAACTTACTGTCTTTCACTTCCTTGAGGCTCTCCAATATGCTGTGGATCTAATTGAATGTATACTTGGTCAATTGGTAGCTAAATAAACTTAGTGAAACTTAAACAAATTGAAATATACATTTTAAGGACCACTAACTAGGATTCCGTCTAAAGGCAGTGTGACCTTCATGTGTTCATTGGCTTAAAACTTTTTCTATACTAGTTCAATTTGTATGATTCTTGTTTCTAATTAAAGATAACATGTAGTGCTACAACATATCTAATTTTCATAACAATTGAACCATTTTGGAATATTTTATACAATTTATAATTATGTTCTGTTCTCTGCCCTGTTTTTGACCTTAGGCAGTTTTGAGCCACTGATTTTGTCTCTTCATATCTTACAACGTGTAAGTCATATTTTAATAAAACTTTGAATACACATAGATATATCAAAAGGAAATATTTTTTATGTTGACAACTTTCATCCATTCTGCTTCTAAGGTCCATACTCATATGGTAAGGTAATTGTGGCTGGTTAGAAAAATGGCCGACATCCGGACCAGTTTGACTTATAAAGGCTATAACTCACAACATAAATATAATATTGAGGTAAAATATGTGCCACAATTTAGCTAAGACCTGTACGTATAACTTTTATGTTTTGAATATTTATAGATTATGTCTATAAAAAACTCAAAATTGGTAAACAACTGATTGGATCTACCCAGGACACTAAGCAGGCAGCTCAAATATGTAACAAACATGACTCTCTTGCCTATAACTCAACATCCACCCATAATCTGGTCCTGAAATTTGGTATGCAATAGATAACACATATATCTACAACTTTCATGTTTTGAGTTTCCTCAAATATCGATTCTATCATATAGAAACAAAATTAAAACAGTAGATGATTCAGCTAGGTTCCTCAATGGAACCAGTTCCAGTCCGATACCAATATCTTTCCATCGATACCAAATCATGCAAAACCATTTATATAACCTTAAACTTAAGACATAAAGCTACAAGTTTGGTGTTTTGTTCTTCTTCAGAATCAGCCTTTAACATGAAGAAAACGGGACCCTAATTTTCTGCCATCAAAACAGAATGGAAATCATGTAGTTTGCACTTCCCAAATCATTTTCTATTAACCATAAATTAAAACTAGCAATTTATGGAGACAAACTAACCTTCAGATGATCTTGTTCCTGGTTTTTTTTTTGGAAAAATTTGGGAGAAAGAATGAAGAAGAGATGAGGGAAGAAGATGGTCTGGAAGATATGGCAGCAGCCCTATTTGACTTAGCCAATTTTTTTTTTCCCATTCGATTTTTTTTTATTTCTTTTTTTCCTGATATTTTTAAATAATTTAAATAAATAATAAATAAATAATTATTATTGTTATTATTTTCTCTACATATTTACATGTACCTAATGCCAAAAATACTATCTAGTCAAATTGTTTACTTCAACTAATTTCACTATGTCAAATTTCATTTATTTTAAATTTAATCATTTTATTTAATTTTATTTTCAATACCTTGTGTCCTTATTTAAATTATAACTAGACACGTACGACTTGGTCCTATTGTGATAAAGTGACCCGTGTCAAGTCTATCTCGTGAATACGTCTAGCTAAAATCTCTATGTATGCATGTGTTTCATGTGAATGACATTTATAAAACATATATGTTCAAATGAAATGTATGTGATAATGCATGTATGGACGGTTGAAAATGTTACATAAACAAGTGTTACAGACTTCTTGTTATTGAAAACATGTGTAAATTAAAACTTTTTTTTTCTTATATAATATTATCTCATAACATTCTTTCATACAAACTTTTTACCATGTTGCCATATTAACATATTAATCCATATTTTATTTCATGCATATAATTGTAATCCATCATAATAAATAAATCTAGTTTGGGCTCAACTGGCATGATGTTTACAAAATGGTAATATATATTAATTATATGTTCTTTAATCAAATAGACACATGTACAAAACCGACTATTCATATCACATATGACATATAACAAAAATAAAAGATGTCATAATATTGCTGACCCCAAAGGTCCGCTCTATAGTATTTGATAGGCTTTCCTCTCTTCAGTCAACCTTCTCCATCTATCGCCTCTAAATCTATATGTAGGAACACTCACATGTCAAGTAACATAATGCACTACAAGAAATTTAGCCTATAACAAGAGTAAATATTGTCGTTAAATGATCAATAACCATCACTAAAACCTTTCAGTGACGGGAAAAGTCTCATAACCGCCTCCAATTATTGCCTCTCTCGGTAAAAGTAAATAATAGTAGTATTTGCAGCCTACTATTAATGCTATTACCATCAGTAATCTTCCTGTCACTAAAGAACTTTTTAGCTAGAGGCTTATTCTCGCTATTTATACCTTTTCCTCTCATTAAAACTCTGATTAACAATGTCATTTCCTCTCACTGAAAAAAGTCTTTACCAATGCACTTCCTCTAAAAGTGACGTATCGACAAATTTCCTCTCACTATATCAATTTTTACTCTCACTATAGTTTCCTCTCATTAAAAGGTTGAAATTCCTATCACTAAATAACATTATAAAAAAAATATTTTGGATAATATTCAATCCACAATCCACAAATATTGTACACATAAATTAATATGCCAAATGTTGTAACATATTAAGCTAAAAAAGCCATAAATTTAAAATAACTATAATGTATTACTTTAACAAAATATATACATTTGACCTTATACTCCTTCAGTACCAAATAAAGGGGAAATATTTACAAAATAATGAGTGCATCTCTCTCATCTTCTATTCCTAGGTATTCAGAAGAATTTCTAAGAGTACCACTCACATTGATCGTGTGATATTTGTCAAAACGAACATTAGCTAGTTACATCAATACTTCTTGTATAATATTTACAAGCCATTTCGTACCAAGTGATATAAATCATAACTAATAGGCACTATTAGTAATAAATCAATGTAAGAATATGAGAATAGTGATACATTACCTAGGGTATTAACCAAAAACAAAACTACCAAAATTAGTCAGTTGGCTTTTAAGCTTCATCCTGAAATAATAGGAAGATATTAGCACTTCAAGTTGATATTATTGGAAGAAATAATGAACTAAAAAATAGCATCTAAGATTCCAGGACAATGGTTGGACAGACATTAATTCAAATCAATTCAAGCAAATCACCAAGTAGTATATATATAAGAATATAGCTTCACCTACACTTTGCTAATAATTTACAAAGTCCATTTTTGTACCATAGCCATCCCAATCAAAATAATTTGTTGGTATTTTGGCCTTTCTGCAATGCATCCAAAGAAGTCAGAAAATAAACTCAAAACTAAAAAAGAAGAGCAACACGCATATCATTAAGATATCATGGTACATATAGATAACGAGAAATTCTTAGGTAGATTGGGTCTACCACGTCATTTGTAAACTAATCCAATTATACAATAACATACATTTAATTGTTTTATTTTCATTGGTTGATGTAAAAATAAAAATAAAATAATTAAATACATGTCATTATGTGATTGGATTGGTCTAGTAAACTCGGTCTACCTAAGAATTTCTCTTAGATAACACAATGAAATGTCAATTCATGTGCACACATATCACGTGTACACACAAATTAAATTAGCAGCGCAATGTTTCAACGGAGCAAATAAATTGGTACAGAGTCTGCAAGAAATAAGAACACACATCACAAGTTGCATTTTGCAATAATTCTGACGCAAGCCTCTCAATACAAATTAATCATCTTATTTTTGGTGGGTTTGTTCTTTTTTTACTTGCATTTTAGCTAGCTATAACCATTGATGAAGAGTGGTGCTTTAGAAATTGATAAAGCAGGCAAGCCTAGGAGTTACAAGGTGATTGTTCTCTGACATGTATCCTTAATCATATATTGGAACGCTTTCTCAATTTCAAATTAATTCAGCAATAACTCAAGATCATATTCTAATTCACATTTCATAGCCCTGTAAATCAACCTAGCAATTTATTTTTAAATTAAATTAACGGCACCAATAGCAAATTTACTTGCTTCGTGCCTACTTAGCTCATGCATGTGTCCTACATATCCAGTATAAACATATAAAAAACCCCAGAATACAATCAAATAAAAATCAAGAGTTCCAATTCCACTGGGAAAATGAATAATTTCAGACATCAATCTACTAGTTTATCATATGGATTCCCAATTAATAATCAAGAAACATATTCCCTAGCAACCGCAAAATCCAGAAAAATATTATGAACATGAAATTTGTACAACTCTTGGTTCTAGAAAGATCATTTTGTGCTAACTTAGAGCAACACGATTGGTTGAATGGCCATCTAAAATTAACATCACACCTCTTATGGATCATCCTAGAGATTAAAGAAATATGAAACTATGATACACAAATGAAACACGATGAATAAATATGAATGGCAAGATGATGCATATCCTATAATTTTCTTCAAGCAATTGAATAATACACTTAACTGCCCATTCTTCATTAAAAATGTAAAAAAATAAAAAAGAAGCAAATATTGAGAACATTCAGTTCTGTCTATCCCATGTAATCAAGAAATCTCAAACATGAAATTTTCTTAGCATGTGGAATGTGCCTAAAAATATGGGACAAAGTTAAGCTCAATTGGACAAGCAAAATTAGACCCACAGTTTGGCGAAAGCACACTAGGCATGGCACATATTATATATCACTCTTGAATTACCAAAGACATGCACCTACCAGACACGTAGGAATGGCAATCATAACACAACATTTTTGCACAAACTTAGATTATCCAACAAAATCCAGATTTGACAAATGTCCAACCCATGATATAAATACTTTATCATAATGCTTGATCACAAATGATGCATGTAAAAATAATTCTTCATCAAGCAAAGTAATAGATAATAGCTAGTGCCAAATTAATAAAAACTAATAAGTAAAATAATAGATAAAAGCTAGTGCCAAATTAATAAAAACTAATAAGTTTACCATTTCCTGCATTATTAACAATGTAACAACTATCTGCTTGCTCAGTACCTTATACCTTTGGATATCACTTATACTTGTATTATATTGTCTTGTATTGCATGAGAATAAGACATAATCCTATTTACAGTGAGAGATATTTTTTTTACCATCATATCATAGTATCACTGTGCAATATTTAACAATTCCACATAGCATCATAACTTGACTATAAACATAATATATTACATATTCTAATAATTCAAATGTTATATCTAAGTATTTCATGTAGTAAGTTTAAGGCCAAATGTAAATATATACACATTATTGCATATTCACTATATTTATACATATGTAGATAGACAACCCAAAATATAGATGATATATTTCAATACATATATGAAATGCAAGGAGAGATTGATGAGGTTCGGCCGATGATTTTTGATCCATGGCGTTTATATGCACTTTCAAAATGAGTTAACTATTCTTCTCTTCTTCAGTGAGAATAACCATCAAAAGCTATCTAAAGTACCAAGCAATTCACAATAACAAATAATAATTATCATTCATATGCATTTCACGTATTCATTATATTTATCTATATCATATGAATACAAATCATATTAAATCGTTTAATTATCGAACGATTTCTTTAGTACATGCGAATGTTGAGTGCTACATGCAATGTGACTGGATTTGCTATTATATGAATTACATGATTTTTATTTTTGAACATTTGTTTGGGCCATAGGCCTCTTTTTTTGTTTTGCAATATCATTTAACTAGTCACAACACCTTTTAAGTCCATATGCATATGCAACCAAAAATTGTTCAACAATTGCATTTGTATCACATTTGCATAATCAATCATTAGTCACTTCATGTAATACAAATATATAATACAACCACATATTTAAGTCATTCATCACATTTTCATATCATAGCAATCATGTAATTCATATAACAGCAAGTCTAGTCACATTGCACATAGCACTCAACATTCACATGTACTAAAAAAATTGTTTGATAATTAAACTCACATTTTCTTTTGATTTTAAACCTTTAGCTTATTATATCTCACTTCTTTACGGCCAGCATAGACAAATATCGGCCCAAAATCTCATGTTCTAAACCAAACCCAATTTTTACATTTTTTTTTTGAAATTGAAGCAACACTCCCATGTGAATCCACACAGCCACGGCCAGTAGTCTGACATGCCCGTGTGAATCCACACGCCCGTATCGTTGTGTTGCAGTATGTGCATGGCTAATCCACACTCCTGTGTATATTGTGTTCCAAATTAGTCTTTTGAACTTCTTGTGTTTTGGAATTTCATTTTCTGATATTTCAAAGATTAATTTCACCATTATTTGATACTTACAAAGATATTATTGACAACCTTTAAAAGAGATTAATCACAATTAATTTCATGTCTCCTCTATCTAGTATAAATAAGAGCTTTTGGCTTATGTTGGAAAAGAGTTTTGGAAAGTTGAGTTTGGCTCTTATTGGTAAAGTCTCTTTCTTCCATTTTCTTTTTCTTCTTCTCAAGTGATAGAGAGTGTGACAAATACTTAGTTCGCTGTAAGTAGGTGTTGTGTGTTCAACAACTACTTGAAATCTATTGTATCTTGAGAGACAAACACTAGTTATCCTAAACATCAGTGGTAGGAGGCAAATTTGTCTTAAGGACACTGTGTGGAACACATGCCTCATATTTGTTCTTCATTTCACTTATCTTTTTATTTGAATATTAAATTAAAAATTTCTCCTATTATTGTTATTCTAACAGAAAAAAGGAAAAACATTTTTCCATTAATTGTAATATACATGTTTACAAATATAGAAAAGCTACAGAAATATAGTTATATTTATATAAAAAAAGCTATCTATAGAGATAATAATAGATACTCAACATTACGCTACTCCAATATTATCATAACATTATATAATTAGTTTGAAAAAGGCATTCATCCTCTCCTCTATATAATACCATATATATTTATTTATTTTTAGATTCTGGCCAATCTAAAATAATTTTTATAAATTAATACCTATATTGTTAGAATCGGTATAGCATAATTTAAAACTATATTTTATATAAAATAAATAATTTTAAAATTATTATATGTGGTATGTTTTAAAAATTTTAAATAATATCAATAATAGTTTTATCAAATTTTGTAACATACATGTGAAAAAATAGTTAAAAAAGATTAAAACATAAAATATAAAGTTAAAAAATAATGATTAGTTTATTTGCTTATAATAAAAAATAATGATTAGTTTATTTGCTTATAAAACATTTAAACTATTAAAGATTAAGATGATTACACAAAATAATTAATTTTAACTTTTATTACTCTTATTTATGGAATCACACCATACATGAAAATTGGATTCCAATTCCTATTATATACCAAAGAGAAATATTGGAACCTCCAACCAACAACTTAGGATTCTATTTCCTATTATTTGATACACCAAACATGACCTAAGTGTTTAATTAAAAAAATATAATAATTGGGGACTTAATTGAAAGCAATAGAATTAAGATTAAGACTTAAAATAATTTGTTTATAGGGATTTAGGAATGTGTTTTGCCTAATGCTTTAATGAGAAAAACGTTTTCTTAGGAAAAAATCACCTCAATGTTTGTTTTATATGTCTTGTGATAAGAAGTGGTAAATCAAGAGAAGCAGGTGCAATGCATAATAAAGGGATATTCTCGGAGCTTTAATTTTGTTATTAACGCCACTAAACTAGCTTAATACATTAAAAATCACTTTGACACAATTATATCTAATTATTTAAAAATTTGAGTTTAATTATATGAACTTTTATTATTATAACAAATGTATCATCGGTATCGTTGAACCACACTCAATACCTAGCTGATCCTGACATAAATTGCCTAATCATTTAGATTAAGTTTGATTAAGTAATTCATATTAACGCCAGCTAGATTTGGTGCCGTTCAATGATACCGATACTAAATTTATTACAAAAATAGAATTTGATATAATTGTAACAAAGTATAAAGTTCAAGATTTTTTACGTATTTAAGCTTTTTTATATTTTTTTAAAAAATAATTTTAAGAAAAAAAAAACTAAATAGTTTTGCTCTTAGATGTTGGGCACATAACTCAATTCGTCATTAAAATTATTAGCAAATCACCTTTATCCTTTTGAACTTATATAATTTGTATTTATTGATAATAAGAAATAACAAATGAGGCAAAATATATTAGCATAACAAGTAGCTATGTAAATATTTAAAAAGAAAATTGGATTATCATTTTAAGATAGATGAAAAAGGAAAATTAAATTAACTTAAATTTTTGGGACAAAAAAGTATAGGATTCCAAGCTTGTCTAGAGTAAAATTCCTTTTGAACTCATATATCTATATGATATGAATCAAATAATTTAATCAATAAATGTTTTTTTCATATGAATGAAAATAGGAATTATTCCTTTCACTGTACCATATAGACACTGAGATATACCAAACCTTCTGACGCATGCTTGACACCATCATACCTGAACGTTTCTTAAGAAAAATGATATATCCATCAAAATATGACTTAATTGCTATTCGGTATTCTTGGGAGGTTTGAAGTTGGAATTTGCTAACTAACTTTAACCAATATTATTTGGAGTTTGACACATTTATAGTGAATGTAAATAGATGGCTAATTCTGTAATATAGCTTATGGCCTATTGCGTATGATAATGAAAGAAAATAATAAAAAATTGACATTCTAGCCCTCCAATAAAAATACAGCTTTTAGTATGATATAAGCAAAAAGCCGTTGGATTATTGTCAAATATAGGATCAAATCAACTTATTTAAGTCAACTCTGATCGATGTTCACAACAAAAAATTTTAAGAAGGTAGTTCCTATCTCTTTATCAAAAAAAAAAAAAAAAACCTTCTTGCTCATGCCATGTCTATAAAATCCAATGGATCATCTACATCTAGCCCACGAAAACTTGAAAACTCACAGTTGTCATATGGCGTTTCCCAAAGAAACTTACCTTGATCATGTCAATGAAGAGAAAGATGAAAACTTTGGGTACGCCATTCGGCTTGCAACGAGCTCAGTACTGCCTATGGCACTTCAGGCAGCAATAGAACTTGGGGTTTTTGAGATCATAGCCAATGCAGGTCCAAATGCCAAACTTTCTGCTTCAGAGATTGCGGTAAGGATGCCCACAAAGAATCCAGATGCACCCATGATGCTGGATCGCGTACTTCGCCTTTTGGCTAGTCATCAAATCCTTTTTTTTATAAGCAATATTCATTTAATTAAAAAAACCCAAAATAATCAAATATTATGGTGAAGAAAAAATCTCTACCTGGAAACTAAGCAAAGCGCCGGTGCATGACAAGACCTTGCCACTGACAAAACAGAAACTAAGCAGAACAACAATGAAATCACAGACAAACAAAGAACAAAACTCAAAGTTGGAAGAAACCGCAGCAAACAAACAAAGAAACCACAAGAAAAAGCAAAAGAAAAAATTTCTACTGTTTCTCCAAGCTTTGACCGAGAGGTGGAGCTAATGCGTTGCTTTCTAACGAATGCATCTTGCTCAATAAGATTAGCCAGCACATTTGTTATCACATCGTCTTCAACATCAAAATAAAACCACAATTTCATACCAATCTGGAGAGTTCGTTCTGACTTAAAAGATGCTTGCTTGTCGACAGATCCAAAAATTTTTTATTATTTTGGACTATCTCACTGTATAAAGATTTCTAAATAGAGGTAATTTTCCTTTTAGATTTTAATTTTTCTTTACCTTTGCTTCTTAATTTTCCCTCCATTAACTCAAAAGATTTGAATTTCATAACAGGTGATTGCAAAGAAGGGTTGGTCAGAGTTCCTGGTGGATCACATGCAATGTTATCTGGCCCTTGAGATGTTGGGCTTGAAGAAGTTGCTGTTGGGCTCTTAGATATGGAAGTAAATAAGTCATGTGATGTGGACAAAAAATCTTCTGCTGGGCCCTTAGCAATGAAAGGAGACAAGTCCTGGGATGTTGGGCTTACTGCTGGGCTCTTGGCTAAGTCTTCATCAAGCCCATTTGCAGAACTTGACAGAATCTTCTTGCTCCTGATGTTGGCACAATCTGGGCAGCAGAAAAGGGATTTGCAATTTCGCAACTAGAATGACCAAGGGCTAGGATCCGGGCGAAAATCCTCAAAAAAGTTCCCATCCGAATATCCCGCTGTAGAAAAGCCCGAATCTTGAAAGGATCTATTTCCCATTTTCGGGTTTGATTGTAATTTAGCCGAAGAATCCGTAGGTGAAATGCCCAAATCATGGATGGATTTTTCTCTTACTTTTGGGTCTGGTGAATTATCTCTTCCGATTGGTTCCTCTGATTTATTTCCAACCAAAGAAACCGTTGATTGAGCCAAAATTTTAGCTAAGAGGATTGGAGAAGAATTGCCCAGATCTGTTCCTTCTCTCTCTTCCGGGTCTGATGGGGAAATAAACTTGGCAGAATTCTTTTCAAGAAGGAGCACTTGCTCAACCGAAAAATTTGGTTCCTCATCCGATAATCTTCGATTCTGCACAGTATCAGCCACCAAACTAAGGGATTTGGAGGTGCCATTTTCAAATTTTGAATTTGATTTGAGAATCGAAAAAGGAGAAATATCACCTGAGTTATCATCTTCATCGGAAAAAGTTGTCAGAGCCGGAGAGGAAGAAGCAGCCTTTTTTGAAAAAATTGGGCTGTTAGATCCGATAATAGCACCACAGTAATCTTCTGTGACCATAACTTTGAAAGACATATTTTCATGAGCCAGAGAAAGAACTTAATTAATGGGAGAAGCCCGTGTGGTACTAACAAGAACCCGAGCAACATCAAAGCATTGTTTGTCTATTGTTTTCATGTCAAGGCAGATAAAATTACCAAAAAACTTGGCAACCCACCTGAAGAAATCCAAAGTCCATAAATGAATAGGAACACCGTAACAGCTAATCCAAATAAACCGTCTCAGAGGAATAAGTTTATGGTCAAATTCCCTCACATCAGAAAACCAGTGCGCTAGAAGATCATACTTGAAATCAAGAAAGGCAGTAAGAGTTGTAGAATCGGGGAAAGAAAGTAAAACCAAAGAACCGCCCATTGGAGATGCCTTAATATTATCATGAAATGCTTGTAAACATCTTTGACGTCGATGAGTGGACCAATAGCCAAACCTGTTAACCAATTTTTAGGTGCGGATGCGCCCATGTTACGACTCTGTATAGGTTGAGATACGAAAGATGGTGGTGTATGCGTTGCTGGTAGTTGTTTGTTAAGAGCAACATCAGCATAAGAACACCTGTCCCTTTTATCTGAAGGTGGTTGTTGTTGTAAAGGTTGTACTTTCCTCGGGGTGTTATTGGTTGTTCGGTTTGATGATGTGCTACAGTGTAGAAGGAGACTTCTCCAACAAGTTTTCTTATGCCAATGGAGATAGTATTAACATATTGCAAGATATCGTGACAATCTCAAACATTGTCCAGAATTTTGAGAAGTGGCGCCAAAGAGATTCTGCATTCCATGATTTTGGGAAGTTCTCTATATAGATGACATTACCGGATGTTGGAGGAGGTGGAGGCAGTGGAAGAATGGTATCGATCAGAGGTTATCATTGCTGGATTGCTGGCAGCGGAAACATTTATTTGAATTGAGGGAAACTCTAGATTTCGGTCAAAATTATATATTTAAAAAATTTTTAATTTTACTGAAACATGTAATCAAATATTGCATGACATGAAAACACATTTTTCATGTTAAATTTGATCATTTATCCATAACTTTTAACAAAACATATTTTATACCTTTTATGGATAAAATCAATTTTCCTAAGATCATCTCATGATTTAAAGAATAAAATGGAAAATAAAAAGATTAATACAAACATTTTATTACTGAGTTCACCAAGTGCATAAACCAAGTAGAAAAACCAAAAGCTTTAGTTGCGCTGATGAAACTCCTTTGCTAGTCTCAAATATATAATCACTAATTTTCTCTTTTTGGCAAATTTATAAGCTACTAACACTTTAAAAGCTTTTCGTCAATATTTTCTTTCAATGCTCATAGCATTTGCGAGAAAGAAAAAATTTTAGAACAAAAACAAATTTTTGCTCAGAGGAAAACAAAGAACCAGACGAAGGAGGAACAAAATTTTAAGATTAAGAAGAGAAGAAAGATTAATAGAGGATTAAAAGCAGATGGCCTAAAGGCCAACAAAAAAAAAAATTTCAACCTCATTAAATGAGGTTAGCTAGGCAGATGAAAAAAAAATTGATTTTTGATTTTTTTTATTAATTTTAATTTATGATATAATGATGGTGCAATAATTACATAGTTTATTTTCTAGCTACTATCATTAATCATAGAATCAATATTCTCTTCTATTCTCTTAACCATGATAATTACTTTAATATACCAATATAATTAATTTAATTAACAACTTAATTAAATTATTATAATTTTAATTAACACTTTAATTAAAATTATAAATAAGAGAAATAGTTAAAATTAATCAATATTAATTTTAACTCAAAAATATAAGTGATCATTTCTAATTTAATTCTCAATTAAATTACTCCTCACATCTATATATGGACTAGACTAATAATGTATTTTAGGTGTGACTTATAAGGTCAATAATTTTATCGGAACGGAAATATAATATTAACTTATTAATATTATATCGGACACAATTTCTGAATTCCTCGTATACCCGGATATATTAAATATCCTTCCGGAATTCTCCTTTTAATTACCGATAAAATCTCAAATATTATTTTGACCTCTAAATTATAATATTAAGTCCTCTCATTATGATTTCGATATTGATTAAGGTCACAGTATGTCAAACCCTATTAGTCAATATTCTAATGAGTGATAATTTGCGTTCTGATTAAAATAAGACTTATCATTATTAATCTAATTAATAATTCAATCTTACATTGAATAAGTCATATTTCTTCTGGTTAGAAATTTATTTTATCAGAACCAAAATATCAACTACATTAGAATCTTACCCTGATGCTACAGGGTAACGGGTCCTACTATTGGTAATCTCATATCTCACTATATGACTAACTGTGGTGACTACGAGCCGGATTACCAAACGCTGATAGTCCAGTATAAAGCAAGAGCATCTCCACAGCTACTCATGAAATGACAGTCTTGACACCTCAAGTTAAAGGACTTCGAGTCATATAAGACTCATATATTATGACCAAGATAATAATTGTTGACATCTAGTACTATCTATGTAGTTATTATCAGGCGTCACTGTTTGGTACTCTTAACTCTTTAAGAACCCACTAGTTTATTTAGATATCATTATATCGTGGAGAATGAGATTTCTCCTCAAAATAAACCATGTGATAACCTAGATATTCCATGAATGCTCAATTCATTGTCCTATACCAGTTATGAACATTTTTAAGATTATCTTTATCAGAAATATTTATCTCATTATTATTAACAACTTGATAATAAATTCTCTGTAAATAATCAAATGGCCATATATTTCATAGTATATTTAACTACTGCATTCATAATATAATCAACAACTTGAATATTTATTTATTATGAATATAAAATATATATGTGTCCATTATGGTATAAAATTTAATATATACAAAACTGTGAATGCACTAAGGCATACACACTACTGATAACATGGATATCACCTTGGCCACACCAATTCCCTCTCGACAAGAATGGCGTGCTTGAATCCAATTAGTTTGTCCTCACCAAGTCCTTGGTTGCTCTTTGAGTGGCTTGGAGATGCTATATATACAGTTTGGTCCCATGTACAAATACTTTGTGACTAACCACAATGGTGTTTCATTAGGTCCCTTGATGACCTTAGACAAGGTCTTCGTAGAGTGCTGGTAGTTTAATCGCATTTTCCTTTTTGTCTAATTTAATTATTTATTTTGGGCTAAAGAATGTCAGTTCTTAATTAATTGTTTCCAATTCACTTCTAGGTCCCAGCTAAAAAATACAATTCTTGAAGGAGGAAGTCCGTTTAAAAGGGTCCATGGAACATATACTTTTGGATACTGTGGCAAGGACCCATGGTTCCATCAAGTTTTCAGTACAGCAATGTTCCACCACACCAACATAGTCATTGAGAAAATCCTAGAGGTATACAAAGGTTTTGAAAACATTAAGCAACTTGTGGATGTTGGCTGTGGGTTGGGTCATACTCTCAAAGCAATAACCTCTAAATTCTCTCATATTAAGGGTATTAATTTTGACTTGCCACATGTTATCGAACATGCCACTACTTATCTTGGTAAGATGAAAAATTCTTATATAGAAAGAGTTTATATAAACCAAACCAATAAAAAGTGTTACGTAAACAAAATAATTTATAAGTGTGATCTCTTTTTGGTTTTGTTTACGTATACTAAATGTACATATATCATTATATATTCAGTAAAAGGCAAGTACCAAGGGTTTAAGAGCTTGTACTGTAGGCGTGGAACACGCAGGAGATATGTTTAAAAACTGAATTTCACTGACGGTATCTCAATTATGCAAATTGTAACAATTCTCTAAATTGTTACAATTTATATAGTTGCGGTACCATTGATGAAATTCACCCATGTTTGAAACTGTTCCAAAAGGAGATGCCATTTTCATTAAGGTATTGCAATTGTTTCACAACAATTTCCAGATGTAATTTCAATACATTGACTGATAATTTGTTAAGAATATAAATTTTTTATAGTGGATACTTCATGATTGGAGTGATGAACACTGTTTGAGATTGCTAAAGAATTGCTATGAAGCTTTGCCAGATGATGGGAAAGCGATAGTTGTGGATGCAGTTCTTCCAGTTATGGCTAAACTAATATTGCTGCCAAAGCAAACTTCCAAACTGATTTGACTGTGATGAGTGTTTATGAAGGAAGAAAAGAGCGAACAGATCATGAGTTCTTAGCATTGGCTACTAGAGCTGGATTTCGCAGCATTAGATATGAATGCTTTGTTTACAACTTTTGGGTGATGGAGTTCTTTAAATAAATTAACGTATCCCCCTAAATCTGGAAGCTTAGGTTATGTGAACTTCAGGTTTGTTTAATGTTAGCCTTATGATTTATTCTATTGTCCACTTGATTTTCCCTTTCAATAAATATTGATCTGCCTTCGTTGATGCAAATCTAGATGTTTTCCAATAATTTTTTTTTTTTTGGAATTTGAAAGATATCATGACTTTCTAGTTTTTAATTTAATTTTATAGTTACTTTATATATTTATTATTTGACAGATATATATTATTCCATATGTTCCTTTATAACTGTCGTTTTAAAGAAAATCTAAAATTTCATTATCTATAATTTTAAATTATCAATGAAGTATTTTTTTTAATTTTGTAGAAATCGGGTATTAAACTTATTAACTTTCACATTTGTCATGACTATTTTATAGTAAGTTTACCCATTGATTATATATATATATATATAACATGTAATTTTATTAATATAAGGGAGAAAACCATATGAAAAACCCCACCTATAATTAATACAATGGAAGGAAGTAGAACTTGGCAAACATAGAATGAACAAACCTCATACCAGGGAAAAGTACAAAACTTAGAAAGCGAAAAATAGCCGAATGTACATAACTTACCTCAATCCAAGCTATATAAAAGAATTTGCTCTTAAGATTCTTTGTTTAGCTAAGCAATCCGCTGTAAAGTTATTTTCTCTTTTCTCGTAAACAAAAAAAGACCGAACCAAGCTGCTGTTTATACTACTACTAGAAAATAGGCTTTTAATGAGGGAAAAATTCGTGGTTAAAGGCTCATTTCCCATCATTAAAGACTTTTAATGACAGGAAATTTATCCTCACGAGCCATGGGTATTGCTTCCGTGAGTCAAAGTAAATAATAACGGGAATAGGTCCCGTCACTAATAATTTTATAATGAAGGTATGTGTACCGTCATAAAAAGCGTTTATAATGGCAGTATAATTGCATTACTAAACTACTATTTGCCTCTCATTATTTAACAATTATGAACCATATTTCCCCTCATTATATGTAATATTTTTCTTCATTAAATGTTTTTTTAATTTTTTTTGTCAATAATTGATATTTACTCCTTATTATAGATTTTTGTAATAATAAAATTTATAATTATTATAATTATATAATTAATAAAAAAAACTCTATACAATAGATGATATTCTCAATACTAATAAAATTAAAAATATCAAACATTTTTATTTCATAACATAATATTTGATATTCAATTAACCAAAATATACATAATTATTATGTTAGCAAAAATATGAGTACCATCTATTACATATACCATTCAAGATTTTCTTGATTTTGACTAAGCAAACAAAAACAATTGCTTTAGGAACGATTGCTCCATTCAGGTATATAATCTTGTCAACACCGACCACAATCATTTTTTGTAGACCATTGCCATAAGTCAGCTCTCTATGCATGTAACCGAAAACCAATAGAATATTTAAAGAAATAGTTTCTTTAAGGTGGGCAACGGCTTGTGCTAGATCTGTACAAGAGGATATGCTTGTAAATATGATAACTTGAATATAGTAATTTGTAACACGGATAAACACACTTTATTTGTAAACTATTTTTCTTTTTGTTCCCTATCTGAATTTTACCACTTCATACTCTTTCAAGTCAACAGTCATATCCAAAATAAACATATAGTCACATGAATGCACAAAGAGTGGCATCTTTGTCTTTACACAATACACTAACTTGTTGAATTTCCTTCGGCGAAATCAGGTTTCTTTACTACATCCTCTATCTCAATAAAACTTGTTTGTGCTCTAAATTTCATGTATTAGATTCTGAAATTGATTTTGGCTAAATTAATTTTCTATCAAGGGTATTAGAGTCAAATTACATATTTTTAGAGCCATTTTTGTGCCAAACTACATGATTTTAGAGCTATTTTCTTGTTTTTCTCATTGAGTTAAGGAGAAAAATTTGAGTTTCATTGAGTTTTGGAGTGAAAATGAAATTTGGCGATAGAGTTTTCGAAATTTTCATTGAAAAATTGTAGAAAACGGGATCAGGGATAAAGGATGAGGCAGGTGCGTGGGCATGCTATGAGCGATGGAAGGTCTAGCACGTGTGGTACACACGCCAAAGGCATGTTGCGTTAGGCACGTGTGCCACATGCGCGTGCAGCAGCCCACTTTACTATCCTTTCCATTTTCCTCTAAAGTTTTTGAATTTTTCAATTAAGTCCCTATGTGATTATTTTTCATTCCTGGAGGACTTTTTCGCCTGATTTTGATATGAATTAATTTAGATAATTCTATACTAATTTTTAAAAGCCATTTTTGAGAAAAATTGTGACATTTTAAGATACAAATTATTTTTTATCTCATAATATTTAATTTATGCATAGATATAAAATTGTCACATCTAGAAATTAATTT